>PVJX010032084.1:0-20728 GCA_004027295.1 Dolichotis patagonum | reverse complement strand
ATACCAGCGGGCCCAGGCAATGGAAGGAGAGGCAGAAACCCCCGATAACACTGCTGCCTATGACAAAGGGAAGTCCCTAGATGACAGATGTACAGCAGGCTGATAGAACAATCAGCCTGGATTGGGACAGGAAGCGTGAGGTTTCCGGAAGGGAGGCCTCCGGAGAGAAAAATGAAATTGATTATTAACACATTTGAACTGTTTGAAAAAAAAATATCCTTGGAACCTGGTACAGTTGATGGAGCACTTGGAAAAACATTTAATATGGGAACACAGAAAGCCCAGCCAGGGAACAAAGTGAGACAGTGAAGTCTGGGAAGAACAAACAGTTGTACAAGAAAGGAAACTTTACATGACCCTTCTCCACTCAGGGGTGAGCAATAGAGACATAGTCCTAATAAGGTTAAAGGAATCGTGGCACATTGGTGGGACGGGCTGAGATTAAAACGAGGGAGCGGAAAGGGTAACAGAACAGTCTCATCTATTGTAACAGGAAGTCGAAAGATAATGTCTAAAATGATAACAAGTAGAAAGGCCCTATTATCTAGAAATAAGAAATATCATAAGAACTCAGTTTAAAAAGTTGAAATTTTAGAGCAGACAACTCAGAAGATTCATTGTTACATGCTTTTAAAAAATTATGTGGTTTAAAAACCACAGGTACTATTTAAATTTGTATGAATGTTTATCTACAAATATAAACATAGCTGTCCATAATCTTAATATTAAATCAAATTTCTTATCCCACTGAGTCTGCAAATAAATACAAAATTCAAAAGTTTCCCTTGAATACCAGTTGCTTCAAATATGACCCAGAGAGAAAAAAAAGGCATATAAAGGTTTTCGTTAAGAGCAGTCTTTTTAGAGCAAAGTGGCGCAGAATGGCGCAGAGAGGTCTCATCACAGGGGAGGCCCCGGTGCTCTCAGTTGAGGGGAGGTGGCCTGTGCCGGCAGAAGCCAGGTTGCAGCCTCACGCCTGATAGTGAGTGCGTCATGCTCAAGGGCAGGACTGAGATCTCAGTATGTAAAACTTCACATGTCCTCAAAATGATAGCTATGAATATCAGTGCATGCAAAGGTGGCACCACAAGGAACCAAAGTCGCCATGTTTGAGGAATTCGACATCCTCAAGTCTTCCTTGCCACCTGTGACCTTTTCATTACAATCTCAGCTTTCCAGAGACCCACTGGTAATGCACAGGGTGTTGCATTGTTCCCCTAAGGCCACGCATACAGTCTTAGGTTGCCTGAGTCACCAGAGAGGATCGATGCCAGGCTGTCTAACCAGGCTGGACCCCAGAATCATGAGAATTTGGTCACTCCCTGGCCTAGACCAGCATCTCTAACTAACCAGGAGCCCTTGTCCCCAGGAGACCATAATGAGGGCCAAAGACTGGAATGAGACTGGCAGGATCCACACTGTGGGGTGCTGTTTATATCTAATACGTTTAAGTCATGACCTCATGGTCACAAGTGACAGAATCGCAACTGAAAATACCACTTGTGAAACAGGGAATTCATGGATGCCATTGATTGGGGAGCCCGAGGGGCAGCCTGGCTGCAAACCTTACCGCTTCCCAATGCCATGTCATTATTGTCTCAGTCTCTGTCTCTGTCAGTATTTCTGTTGCTTATATTGTCATAGCAGCAAAAAGAAACCAAGACACAGCCGCTGCTTCATCCCCAGACATTGACTTTTTTCAGCCAAAGTTTCAGCATCAAGGAACAAAGAATGATCGCCAATGTGCATTTTCCAAATTCCTAGCCCACAACATCCGGAGTATAACACAAGGGCGGTCATCTGAAGTCACTGAGTCCGGGCTGATATCTTGGGCAGCACTGGTAAAGGCAAACACTGTCTGAACAAACCCTCTAAGGGGTGGACTGGGGACCCACAGCACTGTGACATTGTTCCAGGAGTCAGTCACATCCAGGACTTTGTTTTGTTTTGTTTTTCAGATTCACCAGACACATACATGGGGAATCCACAGGAAGCTGGACACAGGGGCTTTAGGGTTAACCTCATGTTATACGTGAGGAAACTGAGACCACATCAACTGAAGCTGGATCAGAGTCCTTTCCTTAAGGGAACATGATACGGTATCATGAAGTAGACAGTACTGATCCATTTGGGCTGGGACTGGGTGAAATAGAGGCAGGTGTGTTTTAGATAATGCCTTCAGCAAGAAGGACAACTAGAAAGTTCAGGAACAATCTATGTAGTCATGTTAAGAGCCCCTTTAGATAATGGGCTATGTGTGGAGCTTTGTGGGACAAAGCAGTGCATCTGATCTTTACATAGGCACTTGGATTCCTGGGGTCCAAGCTCTCGAGCTGGCAGCACAAGAAACTCAAACTCGAGACTCAAGACACAAGACGCATTCACACACAGGCTGAGTGGGGACGCTGTGTTTAATCAGGATGAGATTAGCTTCCTCACTAGTTCTTGAGGCTTTGCACTCTAGGTGTACCCTGCTTTTTGTTCTGATTTTCTCCAAACCTTGGGCGAGTCACCCATCCTTCCCAAGCCCTGGGTGCCATCGGAAAACCAGGACACAATAGTACTCTGCTTGATGGACACTAACAGAACTGAACGTGGCAGTGCATTTAAAGCATGGCATGTTTGCTGGACACATAGCAAACCTTGATGCAGGCTATCGTGACATCTTCCATGCTGATCTAGGATAATTACATTTGATATAATCACATTCTCATGTTGAGATGGGTTCGTGAACAATATAGGAATCCAAGCAGCCAAATTGATAAATTTGGAATTTAATTAACTGAGCTCAGGACCACTGATATATAGCCCCCCTGGTTCAGGGTCCCAACAAGTAGCCCCGAAGTGGAAAGTTACAGAGTTTTTCAAAGAGAAAATCACAAAAGACATCCTGTTGGAAACAATTTAGCTTGAATCTTTCATTAATTTTTAATTAACACCTATATCCTGCTTCTTTTGTTGAGCAGGTTAATTTTTCTCCTGTAGGTACAGCTCATTCTGCTTTTCTCATGGGACTTATACCCTGAGTAATTTTCCATTTTTCTGAGTCAAATACAGGGCATTAGTTAAATGCAGGGCTCAAGATGGCGTCAGTTATGCTAAGCTACAACAATGTGAAGAGCAGTGATGTCAAGGCAAAGAGAGGGAGGCTTTAGATTCTGAGCAGCTGGGTCCAAAGACAGACACTTATTCAGTAACTAGATGACCTTGGCCAAGTCACATAACGCCTCTAATACCTCAGTTTCTAACTCTGCAAAATGGGGGCAGCAGCAGTCTCTGTTAGCTTGGCAGTCAATTTACATAAAGTCTGCATCTCAGGACTGATATATCAGAATTCCTCAGCATTACTTACCTTCACTGTAAACAGGCTTGGTTTTACATTTTACCGTCATCCTGACTTCTCTTAGCCTGCATATTGCGACTTAGGTCTAAAGGAATTGGCTTAACATAAGGCAAAGATTTAGGGTTGCGATCATGCGACACTGGTTTGTGACCCACAGGCTTGAGGTCCGGAAGTTGCAGCAACACTTTATCCCTGCCCAGGTTCGGTTCCTAGAGTTCTGTGTCTACGTCCTTGTCACGGACCCCTTTGTGAGCACTGGCTGGTAGGCTAATGTCACACACTTTTCCATTTAACAATCTCTCAAAAGTAAGACACAGCAATGGTATCAATATTTCAGTTGCAGTCACAGAATATAAAGCAAGGTCAAAGAAATCCATGCTCCGGCCCTGGGGGAGGTGAGGTCCCTTGGCTCAGGTCATGGACATGGTGGCTCCATACTTTGCTACCTTCCCGTTTATTTCTTCCTCATCCCTCTGGGTGAAGCAGAGACAGTGTAAAGGAAGTCTTTCCTTTCCTGACTTATTTAGATGCCCAGGGTTTCTCCCCACCTCACACTCACAGGCCCTGAGTCCCTGCCAGGTGCGGGGCAGAGAGCAAGGGCAGCAGCTGCCTCCAGCGTTCCTCAAGGAAGCTGAATGAAGATGGCCTCGCACCTGGGCTGCGGGTGGTTTCTACTCTCGGGCTGGCAGCACGAACTGCCTTCAGGTGAGGCTGTCCTGGCCCAGCCTGGAGTTTGCAGGGCTGAGTTCCGACACCCCATCTGTGCTGTGTCTGCTGTGGGACATTGTCGTTCTGACCCCAGAATCTGCTATTTGCTAGGACGGCACCTTGGGCAAACAAAGAGAGGGGCAGGTGAGGCAGGAAGGAGACCCAGTTCCCCCAGACTGGAGACACGGGCAGAGATGACTTCAGAGGCCCACGGGGAAGGGGGGCGGGGCAGAGGAGCAGTCTGCCCCCGGGGCTGACAGGAAACCGGAGAGGAAGTGCGCTCGCCGCAGGGCACACTTGGCCCCACCTGGCTGGTTGTGAAGTGGAGTCTTAGGAAACAGCGCAGCAGGACTGACCGAGAAGACAGAATGCAGACCGGACCTCGGGGTAAATACTATGCCTGGTTGCTAAATAGCCTGATCGTTGAGTGTGGAGATTTTTTCTTTTTCCTCTTTCTTTGCTTCCTTAAACAAGCGACAGCAAAGCGAAGCAAACAACACAAACAGGCAGCTACCAGTGACCACGGAAGTTTGGCTTTGAGGGTTGGGGTCGCTCTGTGATTTGCTGGGCGCTGGCCTGGGTCCTTGGAGTCACTGCCCAGTGGCGCCCAGGCTGTCTTCCAGTCCAGCCCGAGCCTCGTGTGCCCAGAGAGCTCAGACACCCATGGGTGCGAGGTGTGGGGGACACATATCCCCAAGCTCACTTTCCATGTTGAACATCTTTCCTCCCTGCGTTAGAGCGGTTCCCATGGACGACATTAGCGACTTTCCCAAGCGTTGAACCTATGATGTGAGCATTTGCCAGGACAGGAAGGGACAGGGATAGAATCCACCTGTGCAGTCTAAAAGGAGAAGAAAGGGCAACTTCCTTCGCTTGCAGATGCCTTCTGTTAGGGATGCTGGAGAATCAGTAGCAGCTCCTGCTGTGACAGCTTCCCGGAGCTGCTTGGGGACCTTCTGCCCAGACAGAGCAGGCTTTGGTCTCTGGTGCAGAGGAGAAGGGAAGCAGTGGCTTCCTGGGGAGCTGCAGGGTGCTGGCACCCCTGCCCAGTCAGCTCTGCAGAACGTCAGAGGCTGATGGATGTGCTAGTTACCCAACATTGTAAGGGGTGCGACCCAAATCTACAGTGAATGCTTAAGCTTTACAAAATTTGTTACAGTAAAAGACACAGTGCTGTGAATCCCCCTCACAACCCTCCCCCTTGCTTCCAACACATTTATCCCGTCATTCTTGCCACTTTTCTGAAGCAGTTCTGGAAGTCCTCTTTCATGAGTGTTTTTATACACTGGGATCATGTGTATGGTGAAGGCAGCCCGTAAAAACGTAATGCTGTGTCCTCACCCCCTCTTCACCGCATCTGGCACTGGGACGTGTGGCTCTTCCCCTAAGTCAAAGTCTCCACGAGGGGAAAATGCTTTGACTCAGTTAAGGACAGTGAGGCAGCCCAGAGTCCAGCTAAGGCTGGGCTGGAACAGGAGGGAAGACGGTGGGCTGGAGAGGGCGCTTCCCTGGCTGTCATGGCCTGGCCACCCGGAGCTGCCGCCTGCTGCTGCTGTCCACCGCACCAGAAAGGATGGGGCAGCATCGTGGGCACAGAGAAAGATCCGAATTCAAAGCTTGAAGCGGAGTCTCTACAGAATGCATGTAGTTTTACGCCATCTGAAGGTCAAAAACTACATGTCAAACCACTAAAAGTTAGAGACATCTGTAGTTCTAAAGAGGAAGAGAAACCAGATTTAAATGCTGTACACTGAAGTCAGGTGTGGCACACACCTGCAATTCTGGCACTCGGGAGGCTGAAGCAGAAGGGTCGTGAGTTCAAGACCAGCCTGGCTATATAGTCAGTTCAGGCCATCCTGAACTGCATAGTGAGACCCTGCCTCAAAGAATCGGAACATAACAAATGCTATGTACTTTGAAGTTAACCAAAAGAACTAGAACTCTATAAGGTCTTCTAGGCAGGGTGCTTCCCAAATCAGAATCATGCTGGGATCAGGGGGCTTTGGGAAACCAAAACTGGATCCCGGCTCACTGGCCCTGAAGCAGCAGAAGTGGGAGTAGGACGGGGCTTCTGGGATTTACATTCTCGGTGAGGCAGATTCTTCAGGCAGAAGGTGTGAGCTACAGGCTGGGTAATTCGTGTGACTTAGGGTTAGTGTTAGACCTCAGACTGGCACTGGAGTCAATGTCAAGCAGGTGACTGGTCCTGGTGAGCTGGCCTTCGTTTCTGAGATGACCACATAGTTATTAACAAAAACTGTACACAGGAAGGGTATAGAGAAGGAGGACGAGGGAGGCGGGCAGCGCCCAGCGCAGACCTGCCACCCTGCCTAGGATTATCATTTACTTTCCAGCAGGATGAGATGCAATGAAGCATCTTCCTAAACTCTTCTTGGTTGGCCGGAAGTTACAGACCTAACACACCGTAAGTAAGACTATCCTCACAAAGATTTGAGCAAGTGTGGATATGGCATTTGGGCATAATTTTGTTCCCATAAGTGAAGGTATTTATGAGCTAGAGATCTGACATTCATTCTTCAGGGACTGATAGTCCTCCTAAAAAGGCAGGACGGCTTAGACGGATGCTTGCTGGGTTTGTCACAGCAGCCTGGGAGCCGAGAGCGCTGTGGTTTGGAAAAGGCAGAGCTCACGTACTGGAGAATGAAGGTGCGTTCCCAGCATTGTGAGAGATGTTACTTTCCCAAAAGTCCAAACTGAAAACAGTGGATGTTATTTTTGTTAATTGTGATCATGCAGGGAGGAGAGCTAATGAGGTCCTAATGCAAACAGGAGAAAGTGGACCAAGTAGACCGTCCCCTGCTGGCCAAATTGGACTCCGCAATGGGTTAGGACAGGGCATTTCTGTTTAACAGAAGTGTATGCCTGTTCATTCATTTACTAATGTGCTGCTTCCTTTTCATATTCTCTAGAGGAGTCTTCAGATACACGCGTAAGTACCAGTCCTCTGGGCTAGTGTGGGGACATGTAGAGAACCTGGGCATGTGGCGCAGACCTGTAATCCTAGTACTCTAGGAGGATGAGGCAGGAGGACCGAAAGTTCCAGCCCAGCCCACACGGCTTAGTGCCACGCAGTGGCAGCTCCCAATGAGGGCAGGGCGTTTTAGGGCCAGGTTTGTGAGCGGTGCTGCCGCCTCCCACTTCTGCGGGCTCAGCCACTGTCTCCATCCCCATCTCCGTAAGGACAAGTGAAGGTGGCCTCAGCAGCCATCCTGGATACAAGTCTAACCTTCTTACACCAGAAGCTGGTGTGGGTCACCGCCACAGTGCCCAGCTCTACGACACACATGCAGGGCTCCAGCCAGTGTCAGAGATAAGAATCTGGGGCTGCAGTCCAAAAACGGGCATCTGAGATGAACACACACTTCCCAGATGAAGAAATACAAATGGCAAATAAATATATGAAAAAATGTTCAACATCCAAGAGATGCAAATTAAAACAACACTGAGATTCCATCTCACCCCAGAAGGACTGGCTGTCATCAAGAAATCAACAATAACAAATCCTGGCAGTGCTGGGGGGAAAAAGGAACTCTTCTCCACTGTTGGTGGGAGTGTAGATTGGTGCAACCACTGTGGAAATCAGTGTGGAGATTCCTCAAAAAAACTAGCTATTCCCCTTCTGGGAACCTTCCCAGAAGAATTAAAAACATCATAGCACAGCAATGTGTGTGCACCCATGTCTATAGCAATACAATTTGCAATTGCTAGATCTTGGAAACAACCCAAATGCCCTTCAGCCAAGAAATAAAAAGATGTCTTTTTCTACAATGGAGTACTACTCAGCTGTAAATAAGGATAAACTTGAGACTGTTATAGGTAAATGGATGTACCTGGAGACTATACTCATGTAAAATAAATCAGGCTTACATATGTACACATTGTTTTGTTTCCCTGGTGTGAGAAACTGAAAGAGTCAGTAAGGTCTAAAATGTACAATAAATATTGTGAAATGGGAAAAAATTGTTTAAAAGGAAAAAGGAACTAGGATGGTGTTATGGATTAAAAACTGATGGTCAGCTTAATGCAGCTGGATTGCAGCTGATACTGAGCGCAGATGTTTCACCTGAGGAAAGTTGCCAGCATAAATGGAGACTTGGAGAAGGAGAAGGGAGATGCGTTGAGGCATTAGGGCGTTGAGGCATTGTGGGTTCTCCTACACGTTGCTGTTTGAGCCGTCAGTTCTCCTGGAGAAGCCCTGGTCCTCACATCGAGCATTACTTCCTGGCTCTGGAGGGGAAGACGTGTGCCGCTTGGTCTCCAGGATGAACTCGTCACACTGGCTTCCTGGCATGTGCTCAACTGTGCTCGTTGTCGGAGGAGCTCGGGGCCTCCGTGTCACTGAGGATGGCTGTGGTGCTTTTCAGGACAGCCCTGGTGTTTGTTGTGAGTGTGACTTCTCGGCTCCAGCGTAGAACCCTCAACCAATCAGCACAGCTCCTTCACGCCGCTGGCATAGACTTCCTAGTTTCCACTGCTGACCTTTGGGCCTTCCTGGCACGGATCTGTAAAAGAGACTGGTGTGAGTCCTTCTTGTGGGCTCTAGACTTCCAGTGGGACTTGTGGGAGGCAATGTCATGAGCTCTGGGTCTTCATCTGGACTCATCTGGGACATTGCTGTGGGATTCAGGGCCTTGGCTGAATATTCTATGTCTTGAGTGTTGAGGACAGATTTTCTGCATTTTCTTGTGTTAACTCTGGGTGACCATCACAAAATAATATTATAAACTCCATGTCCTGATTCTAATTGTTCTCTGCACAACCCCTGACTACAACAGATGGGTGGAAGGGGAAAGAGTAGGGAAAAGGGGAAAAATACAAGTCAGTTTTACTGTTACTGTTCCTTAGTTCATTAGAAAGGAAGGTTTGTGCTAATATCGATTGGAGAAGTTTTTATGCTCATATTTTGTACTCTGAGCAACTACTTTAAGGGCAACAACATGTAATGTATTGTTGTTCTCCTGTTATTTTGTTATGAAATTTTGTTTTACCTTTTTCCATAAAATAAAATTAAAAATAAAAAATTTGGGGGCTTCTCTCTGTCCCACAGGCTGGGTTCCCTGCTTTCCTATTACTGCTTTTCTTTCCTTTACCTTCTGTCTTTTCTGTCCTGGGCATTGAACACAGGGCTTCTTTATTTTGTATTTTGAGATACAGTCTTGCTAAGTCTGCTAAGTTGCTCAGGCTGCTCTCAGACTTAGTACTCCTGCCTCAGCCTCCCGGAATACTGGGATTACAGGTCTGTATCACCATGCCTGGCTTCCCATCACTCTTTCAAACCCATTCAGGTGTTTGTTCATGGATTTATTTACTTATTTATCTGAGACAGGGTATCACTATGTAGCCCAGGCTGGCCTCAAACTCCCAGAGATCCTCCTGCCTCAGCTTCCTGAATGCTGAGCTACAGGCACGCATCACCACACCTGGCTGGTATGTGCTCATGCATTTAAAGTGGCCCACAGTATTTTTTTAAACCTTTCCCTCCCTCCTGCCTCCCTCCCTTCTTTTCTGCGTCACACAGGGAAAGAGGCCTATCCTCACATGCGTCACGCCCTGGTTACCCAGGAGCTGTAAGGAGAAGTCTCAGCGTGAAACTCGTTTCCTATGGTGAAGTGTGGAATCTGCACTCTCCATGGGAACAGTCAGGGGCTCCCCCAGCCCAGGTCTCCCAAGGACAGGCAAAGAACACAAGGCAGGGCCTGCAGCGCCCGGGTGACAACCACACAAGCAAGAACTGGACTCAGGTCAGACAAGAGCCACAGAGGCGTCTGCCAGGGCAGCACCCGTCCTGTGTGAGACACCGCGTGAGGTCCAGCACCCCGGTATTGGGCCGTCAGCACGTGGCCCATGACAGGCTCCCTGTAGACACCACCCGGCCCCAGCTTATTTTCCCTTAGGGCAGATGCTAGTGGCTGTGGTACTGGAACCCAGCTTAGCGCCAAACAGCGGCCACTGCAAGAAGTCATGTGGTGTAGTTCGCAGACGAGCTCGGTTCTTGGCATTCACAGTTCTGCACAGCACCCCTCCCCTACCTCCTCTGCCCACGCACCAGGGGGCTCTCCCTGCCCCAGTCCCCGTCCCGAGGGCGAGTCTGCCTCACTCTGCACCCCGCTGCATGGCACCTCCTCCAGAAAGACTTCACCCAACCCAAGGCCCCTGCCTTTCCTGACACCCCCAGAGCCCTTCGTCCCCCTTCTGGCCCTTTTCCACATGGCATGACAGTGGATTGTCCCTAACACCCTTCCTTCATCAGCCTGTGCATCCTCTTGAGGACAGCGACAGTTAGATGCCTGTGGCCACGTCCTGCCCGAAGGCTCTGCAGATCAGTCTCTGGGAAGCTGCTGCCACCCCTTTGCCTTTGCTGCCGAGACACGACATGGCTGCCTGAGTGGGAGGAACCAGGCTGGAACCCACAAAGGCGTGGGCAGGCAGGAAGACTGAGCAATGGGGCCGAGACTGAGAGAGGTGACTCTCCCAGCTGGCGGCTGCAAGCCTGGCTGCCGAGTTCTCTCCAGCCACCCACTGTTCGCTTTACTCAGAAACTGTTCACCAGGGTGCCGTGTTTACCTTCTTTGAACTCAGAAATATTCCGCAAAATATTGGCAGGCAATAAAAAAATGACTGAATGCAATTGACTTGTAAATAAAAATCATATCTAAAGAATATTTTCCAAAAGTCATAGAAATACCAAAGATGGTGAATTTAATCTTAGTGTAATGATCGGCCTGAAAGGAAGTAAGGCAGCATCTGAGAAACGCCCTGAAGGAGGAGGTGGAATTCAGATGTTGGCTTGGAGTGGGGTGGTATTATGGTTTCGATCTAAAATCCCCCAAAAGTCTCAACACAGGTGTGGCTTAGGAAGGTGTGTTCTCCTCCCCAGCTCCCCACTTCTCTCTGCTTCCTGGCTGTCAGGATGTGAACAGCCCCAGCCCAGCCCCTTTCACCATGTTGCTTTTGCTTTGGAGCCAAACCATGAGCCAAAATAAACCTCTCCTCCTTGGAATTTCGGGCATCAGGGTTTTGTTTTTTTTTTTAATTTAAAAAAATTTTTTTTAAATTTTATTTTAAAAGGGAGTAAAATTAAACACAACAAAACAGAACAGAATGGGACATAAGAAAGCATAAATTTCAAAGCTAGACAACCAGAGATCTTCACTACCTGTCATATTGTCTCTTGTTTTCTTCCAAATGGTTGTCCTTATCTTTGCATATGGAGAGCTCATACTAAATAACATAGCCAATCTTTTCACAAGATGTGTAGTTCACTGGCTCCCACTTGCTATGCAGGGGGGAGGGGGGGACACAGGATGGGGGACAGGACAACATGAGATGTCTGATTCTCAGCCCGCAGACAGGCAGGATCACAGTCGCCCCCCAGAGACGGGAAGAGTTCCTTGTTCTCCCGCACCCCAAGTCAACCACACTCTGCAGGTCCCGATGCGCCAGGGTCTCTCTCCTTCAGGCTGAAAGTCGGCCACACTCTCAGCTGCCCCCAGAGAGGGGATGAGTTCCTTGTTCCCCTGGCACCCTGAGTCAACCGCACAGTGCAAGTCCCGAGGCGCCAGGGTCTCTTCTCTTCAGGCCCCCTAAAGTCCGCCATATTCACCTGCTATTTCTTTCTGATGAATTGACCATTCCATTTCCAAAGTTCTGAAATGGCCAACAGACCACAGAAAGAATTCTCTTTAGGCTCCTGTTTGAAACCAGCAGCTACAGCGACCTGCTGGCCTTGCTTCAGGGCCATCATCAGGGGTTTTCTCCCAGGGATAAGAAGGTGACTAACACAGGGAAATTACTCCAGGGAGGAGGGAAAGAATGACCCTAAAACTAATGCCCTCAGCAGAACTCCTCTGGCCTGTGTTCAGTCGGGTTGTGTAACCCAAAATGCTCAAGACCAGAAGCAGCTTCAGATATTTTTGGATTTTGGAATATTTGTTTCTATATCAAGAGACATCTGGGGATGAAACCCAACAGGAAATTCATTTCCATCTGATACCAATAGCCCGAAGGTAATTTTGTGCAATATGTTTATTTCTAATAATGTGTATGAAACAGTTCCACTTAAGGCATCAGGTTGGGGCTCAGACAGTTCCAGATTTTGGCTCATTCTGTCCATGTGGTCCTTTCATGATGTGCTGCGTCCCAATATCTAGAAGTCAGCTGAGACTCCAAAGGGTGGAGAACCCTTGGCCCTTGTCTGTCTACAACAGAGACCTCCTCTCCCACTGCTTTTCATAGTCCCTTGTCCCACATAGAACTACCTGGGGCCATATTTAAAAATGTATTTGTTGAACAAGAAGCTAAGACCTCCTGTGAGTCAGCACCAGGCACAGGCCACTGTGGGGAGAACCCAACTCCAGCCCCTTCCAGTGTGGGGGCTGGGAGACGAGAAGAGCCAAGGTTCCCCCCACCCCTACCCCCACCCCATAAGCGACTGGCTGATCCAGAGAAACACAGGCTGGGGTGATAGCTATTGAGGTAAAATACAAGTTAGTGCTTGTAGTGGTTAGTGTTTCACTGACTGCTGGTCGAAAGCCTGTAGTCTGATCATCTAGTCTGAGGATAACAATACGCAGTGTAGCATCTATGGAGGATCGACTTCTGAAGGTGGGAGCCATTGTTAATTCCTTATTAGCTTGTTTTGAAGTCCTGTATCATTTTCATTGTTTTCTTGGGTTGGTTTTATTCTGTTTTGTTTTGTTTGATTTTATTATATCCGATGGCATGGGCAGCTATTTCAAAGGTAACAAGATATATTATGGGAGCCATTTTGGATTTACTATTATCTTGTTTTGAAGCCCTTTATTGTATTCATTGGGTTTTTTTTTCCCCCGTTGGTTCTATTCTCTTTCTGTTTTGCCTGATTTTACTATGTCTGAAGGTATGGGCAGCTATTTTTAAGACAACAAGAGGCATTATGGTAACCATTGTTAATTTCCTATTATCTTGTTTTGAAATGCTGCATCACTTACACTGTCTTGTTTTGATTGGCTTTATGCTGTTTTATTTTGCTTGATTTTATTCTCTCTAAAATAAAAGAAATAAAAATTTATCTGTTCACATGCTCATCATAGGCTGTTCTTTATGTCACTTTCTAGGGCTGCCATGAGAAGTGCCACATGCTGAGAGATAACAGCAGACACCTCTTTCCTCACAGTCTGGAGACTCTGGTCTCAGAGGCCGCTCTCCTGGGCTTGCCAATGGCCACCTTCCCCTGTCCCACCTGGTCTGTCCCCTGTGCCTACCCATCTCTGTGTCCTGAGCTGCTCTTCCTAGGAAGACACTAGTCAGGTTGGCTGAAGGCAACCCCCAGCCACACTGCACCTGGCCACCTCTTTAAAGTCACTCTTGGCAGTCCTGGGCGTGAGGGTTACAGCACATGACTGTGGGGTCACGATTCAGCCGTAACTCTCTTTATCTCCTCCTCCTCAGTGTATTTCCGTCTCCCCTGCGTGGTGAGTCCCAGGCATGGAGCGCGGTCTGTCTCACTAGTGGGGGATCTCCAGTCATGCCTGTGTCAACAAGGAGGTGCTGGAGCAGAGGGACCTGCTGGTCTCACAGCACAGGCACTTCGGGGCCAGCTCGTAGTGCATGGTCACAGACATGATGTGGGCGTGAAGCCTGTGTCCCCTGGTGGCGTCTCTGCTTCGGGGTGTCTCTCTTCTCCCTTTCCAGCTGGTAGGTCCAGAAAAGTTATCAATGCCAAGGTGCCAAGGTGCCTCGGGCCTGTGTGGCCTTCTTTTATCTTCCCTGGTCCCCTCTGCAGACGGTGGGTCTGGCTTGACACGGAGCCGCCCCTAGAGTCCAGCCCTGCTTGGTGTTTGGGGGTGCAGTGCGCCTGCTCCCTGCCTGCCCCTCGCTTTGCTGGGCACTCCCTGTATCCTGCAGCCTCCTGTTCTGTTTTTCTGTGGCCACTAATGGGTTCAGGCCTCAGTTTGTCGGGGGCTCAATACCCTTCTGTGCCCTCCCCACACTCCCCTCTTAGGCCACAAGGGAGGAGGAGGAGGAAAGGGAAAAGGAGGAAGTAGAGAAGGAGGTGGCAGAAAAGAATAGAGAAGAAAAGGAGTGGAAGAGGAGAAAAAGGAAGAAGAAGAGAAAGGGGACAGGAGAGGAAGGGACATTGACCCCCCCCACTCCCGCCAGGTGGCCAAGAGGAAAACCAGCCAAAGCTTCAAAAATAACTTCCCCCTTTCCCTACAAGGATGGAAACTTCCCCAGCAGGAAGGCAGCTGTCAGCAAGCCAGAAGGGGCTGGAACCTGAGCACCTCTGCGGCTTCCTCTTGCAGTCCCAGGAATCTCTGTGGCAGCAGGTGCGCTCACCCCACCCCATTATGGGGTAACCAGGCGCCTCTGTTCTCCACACCTGGAAGGATCCACCACCCCCACCCTCTGGTCCTCAGTCACCTGAGTCTCATTACAAGGAGCAGAACTGCCACAGGGCTGGTGTGTGCTTAATTGGAGTCGGGGCCCTTGAATCCAGAACCTTCCCTTTCAGGCAGGGGTCAATAGCTGGTTTTGCAGAGAGCAAAAGAGGGGAAAGCACTACTGTTCTGACCACTGCATGCCCTGGACCGCTGCTTCACTGGAGGCCTCTGGCTTAGTTCTGTGGCTGGAACAGGTGACCCTCCATCTCCAGCACCTTCTCCACCACAGCCTCTGCCGGGCATCCGCCTAGGGAAAACTGGGAGACAGTCAGGGGACGCTGTCTGCGGGTTTCCTCTCAGGGGTTCCCAGGGTTGTGTGGGAGTGGCAACAGCCGCCCAGGAAGGGCTCAGCGGCAGTGTCGCACCCCCTCCCCTGGTGTCCCTGCCTGGAAAAGCCAGCGGGAATGTCACTGGCTCGCATGGCTAGATCCACACTACTACTGTGCTGTAAGATGTCTGCAAAAGTGGGGTGCACAATTCCTAGCTCTAAAAAGGCCACCCCAGGATGATCATCACGCCCAGTGATTTGCCTGTGGTGGTGAGAAAAGCGAGTTTCCTGTAATATTATAACCCACAGCACAGGGGTGTAAAGCGGCGGAAGCCGGCTGGGCTGTTTGCCTCCGTCCGCCCGCCCCCCTTGAGAGGAGGTTTATCAGGGTAACCCAGGATGTGTGACATAGATCAGCCCAAAGGGGCGGAGTTTTCTGCGCACGTTAATTAGGGAGACACGGGTCCTGCAAACCCACGAGATCAGGGTCTGCCCACAGCGTGCGGACGTGGCTAGAATACAATCTGTCTTCTCTGGGCACATGGGTGGCCACCAGACCTCCACTGAACATCTAGGGCAAGTGACCGCTTGTGGGTGCCTGTGACCTCCTCTGGGCTGTTGCAGCTGTGGTGACAGAGATGTAACTGTCATAAAGTCACAGTTCGGACTGCCATAATCAACCAAGGGAATTCACGCCTCCTGTGGCCTGTGCCTCTGGGCTGCAGACGGTGCTGGATGTGGGGTTTACACTGCTGTCAGCCGCACCCCTGCCTCACTTCCTGCCTCCTCTAGGGAAGGGAGGGATCCAGTACAGGTCCAGGCCCTGCAAAGACACTTTCCTTATGTCCACGCGCATCCAGGGCATCAGGGCTGGAACCCTTTCTTCTGCTAGGACTGACACCCTGGGAGGGGGTGGACCCGACATGGAAGGGGCTTCCTGCTGGAGGGAAAGGCTCTGTTGCCAGAAGAAGAGACAGAGCGCTGAGCACATGAAAGTAAGCAGTTCGCTCTGAATGTCCATATTAAGATGTACATATTTTGACTGGGTGCAGTGATAGTGCTTGTAACACAGCTCCTCAGGAGAATGAGATGGGAGAGTCCCCAGGTCAAGGCCACCTGCGCAACCTAGTGAGACCGTCTCAAAATAAAATGAAAAAAAAGTATTTTTCAGGCAGTCCATTTTATATTTATTCTTGCTCTTCATGAAGACTCCATAGAGAAATTGTTATTAAAAATACCCACACTCTATCAGACCAACAGGGTTAAGGTCCTAGGAATGGACAAAACTGGACATTAGGGGACGTTAATGTAGAGGTTTCAGGAGAGAAGCCCAGGCTGACAGACGTCAGATCCCAAAGTGGCTGCCATGACCCCAAGAGGCAGGTTTTCTAAGGAAATAGCTGAGAGCTGGCTTTGGGACCTGCAGTGTCCCAGTCACTTTCTTGTCACTGGAACACAGTGCCTACACCAACAATTTAAAGGAAGAAAAGCTTAGTCTGTCTGGTGCTTTTAGTCCATAATCCACCTGCTGCAAGGTAGAGAGGCCCAAGCAGGAAGCGGAGCCCGGAGGGAGGTGGAACCTTCCAGGGCTCTTGGGTCTTGAGTCACACAGTACACACACACTGTCTTGGCAGATACTGACAAGTCCCTAAAACCATCGTACAGAATATAGTGAAGAGAAGAGAAGGTATTCAGAAAATTAAGAACAGACAACAATTATTAGAGAAAAATTAATTAAACCAGCACCCGGATCTTGGTTTCTAATACCATTCCCCAATAATAGGAACCAGAGCTTCCTGGAGAAACGGCTGGTTCCGGGAGAGGCAGGGAAAACTGCAGGAGGAACTGGGAGCCTCCAGTCCCAGAAAGAGAGGAAGAGCTCGAGGAACAAAAGAACAAAGACCTGTCCAGTGGACCCAGGAACCGACCAGAAAGAGCCATCGTAGTGACTGGCTCCTCAGTGGGACAAAATGCCTGGCACCCACGATTAAAGGAGAAGTTTACTTTGGCTCTCATTTTAAAAGTCTCAGTCCTTGAATGGTGGGTGACACCAGGTAGGAAGGTATGGCGGAAGGGCCTGGTGTTGGAAAGCTGCTGGCACCATAGCAGCCAAGAAGAGAAATTAAAAAGATAAAGGAAGAAGTCAGATAAACTCTTCCAGGCCACCTCCCCAGTGACCCGCCTCTTCTGGCTGGACACGACCTCCTAAAGGCAAGTCACCTGCAAGTCCCCACAATTCAATCACCTTCCGAAAGCCCCCCCTGGGAGCCCATGAAGTTCTTGGGGGACCCCTCACTGTAAGCCGTAAGAAGCTCCCGGCTGGGCCGGTCTGAGCGATAAGCTAGGGCATGTGCAGAAGGAAGTATGGTGAGTAGCCACTATGGTTGTACCTACGAACACTGTAAAGTGCAAGGATTTATAGTGAGTGGAGGAACAGGATATCAAACTGTAAATCCTCCATTAAAACATGTATATGATAAATATGGAAAGGTCACAAATATTCAAAATGTCACGATGGTCACATTGGTGGCATGATTCTTTCTGGTTTCTGTAATGAGTATTTTTATGCAGCTTTTATAAAGATTAACCTTTAAAGTATAAATACTCTGCTTTTCAAACTACAGATTTTTTTGCTTGAGATTTCTTTAATACATTAATCTATAATCTCTCTATGTGGCAGACTTAAAGCTGTAGATTTACTCCGTTGTCTGTGAAGGTCTTTGGTCACCTCTGGACAGTGACTGTTGTCCCTTGAGTTGTGTAGAGGGACACTGCTCTATACCAAGGACCTATTTTGTCATCAGAGAGGTTCATGGCAGTGAAAACAAGCATGTGACAGGAATCAGGTAAGTGGCTACTCTGAACCAGGTTCCAAAGGCCTGCAGAGGCACTGTGAGCCATGACTGTCCTCATGCCCACTGGCGAGGTGGGCGGCAGGCAGGGTTACCACTGGGAGTGTTAGCTTTCCATCCACTCCACGGAACACCTAAGGTAAACAAAGGAGGGAACGTTTATTTTGGCTCATAGTTTCCGAAGTTGTAGGCCACGGCCTTTGGTCCCATTACTTTTGGGCCTGTGACAAGGCAGTATACCGTGGTAGAAGGAACCCACCCATCTGTTGCTGGTTGGAAACAAAAAGAGAGGGGAAAGGGCAGGAATCTCAATATCCCTTCAAGGACGCGCCCCACCCCAGTGACCTCACTTCTGCACACTGGGCTCCACCTCTCAATAGCCCCAACCCCTCCCAGCACCATCCCAGACTGGGAGACCAGCAGTGGCACAGAGGCCTTGGGGGCTTTTAAGATCCAACGCATAACACCTAGGAAAGAAAAGGTGTCTTCAGCATTTCTCCGTGAAAATCTTTCATGACAACTCCCAAGAAATAATTGTCTTGTTGCTACATCAAATACTTTTTGGCCTGGTATGTGAGGGGAATGAAATCCCGCATGGTTGTGTTAACTAACAGACACGCATTGTATGTGACACAGTCTGTGGGCTTTGGGGTTTGGCTGGCCTGAACTTCCCCCTGCACCATAATTGCTGGGTGAGGTCCGGCTTTGTAACCATTATGACAGCCCAGGGAATGTAAGCAAGCATTTTAAAAATCTACCCAGACAAAGGCATATCTTGTCTTGGAAACCAACGATGGATGTGGATGGATGTGGTCCCAGCGGCTCCGGAGTTTACTGAAACCCCCAGGAGTTGAACACAGGTGTGGGGCTTCTTGGCTGCCAAAGAGGCCAGAAAAAGCAACACAAGAGCAATAAACAGGACAGCTGGCTCTGTGTCTCCCTCTAGAATTCACGCCAGAGGAACAGCAGGTTAGCTGAATGGAGGACAAGAAGCAAACCATGAAACATTTTCTTTCTTTCATCTACTCTTTTGCAAGGACATAGGTATGAGGAAATGGCTGTAGGCGGAAGTAGGTGGGTATATGAAATGGATGCGTGTCCCATCACACTTGGCTGCAGTAATAAACCTCCCTTTTCTGAAGCATGTAACTAATTTGGTTCATCCCTGTAACAGGAACAGGAAAATCTGTCTATGTGGGGGAAAGGATGTTGTGTAGAAATCCCTTGAACCTGAGCTGTCTAAGAATTAAGAGGCAGAGTTTCCCAGTCACAGTGGAAGGTGACTGTAGCAGCAGCACTAGCATTTCATCCCTGTCACTTCCTATAAGCGTCATGTGTGACCGCAGGCTTCATTCCACATAGGACAGAGCTTCTGCTAGATGTGGAGCCCGGACCACCTCCTGGCCTGTGATCCTCGGTGCACTGGAAACATATGACTCCTCAATGTCCTCTGGACCACACATGGCCAGAGTAGGCGAGGACAGTTTCTTTGGGATTGGCCCTAACAACTAGTCCTCCCGAATCTGCCACCTGGGTGGTGTAAGGAGCTTATATGGTGAGGGGCAAGGGTAAGCTTCTCCAAAGACACATGCTTTGAGTGTTGGTCAGCTTTTCCATCACTGGGACAGAATATCTGGCACTTGCAATTTCAGGAGGAGAGATTTATTTTGGCTTCTGGTTTCTGAGGGTTCAGTCCACGACTGGTTGGCTGCCAAGGCAGAAATGACCTGGCACAGGGACACGGTGGAGGAGAGCAGAGAGAGGGAAGGAGGAGCGTAAGAGGGCGTAAGAATATACTTCTCCAATTTGTACCCAAGTGATCCACCTCCGCCAATCGGACGGCACCTCCTAAGAGCACATCTGCCACCCCCATGACCCAGCCACACTCAAAGTTTGTCTCTAACACCTGATACTAGGGTGGACATTTTTTATGTAAACCATAACACCACGTTTGCATGACCCTCAGTCACACTGGGAGAATGAAGGAGATTGCCTGGGGCGGCACAGGCCAAGCCATGAAATCCGGCTCTGTGTGGGGGGTGGTTGAGGCGTAGGGAGAACTGGCCACTGTAGGGACAACCAAAAAACTGCTGGGCCCTCAGCCCGTTACTTGTCTAAAGCACAATTTGCCTTTTCTTCTGAGGCAGTCAGGCTAAAGGTTCCGACTTCCCTTCAGCCTTCTACTGCCCAACAGGGAACTAAAAGTAGAGCAGAGCTTGACCTTCATTGTGTGAAACTCTGGGTCACATCGCTGTCACCTCTGCCTACCGGCCTGTCATTCAGAGAGTGTCTGTCTACGGGCCTAGCTTTCCCACGTCTATCTCCTCACCCTTCGAGCTCCACTGCCTGAAACCTATGGTCACCTTGGCTTCCAGGGGAGCTTCACATGGCTAAGTCTGCTCTTCAAGAGCAGGACCCCTGCCACAGGGACTGCATTTCCCCTCCAGTCACCACGATTCACCTGAAAGACAAACACCGGACAGAGATAATGATCCAGGAGACCCTGGCCCACCTGGCTCCTGGGAGACGCCCCTGCAGGCGACTCCAGCTGGAGTCTTTTTCCTGTGTTTCTCTTGCTTTCTAATTAAAACATTTGTTTCCCTGTAGATTTGTGCTTTGGTTTTAATTTCTGTTATCACTAAAGCAGGGGTCCATATCAGCTGGTGACACTTAGCCGGTAGCTTTGAGAAATGGGGGCTGAGCTCATTGTGTACTTTCTTAAGAGTCCTGAGTTGAATTCTTGTCATCTGAGGGCAGAGGGATGATGTTTTTGTTTTTGTTTTTGTTTTTGTTTTTGTTTTTGTTTTTGTTTTAATGAAGTCAGAGGAAAACAGAACAAAATCTCAGCTAAAAGAGAGCACTTCATGGAAATGCCCCAGGGATCTCCTTAATTAAAAACAGGAAGTGTTTTCAAGGATTCTCCAGAAGATTTCCTCCAAAGAAAAGCCAGGTTCAAAAACACCACTCTTGCAGAAGTTTCCAATCAGGTGCTAATGGCTCCTCCCCTCCCCTCCCCTCCCCCTTTCCTCCCCCCTTTTCCCTCCTCCTCCCCCCTTTCCCTCCTCCTCCCCTCGCTTTTCTCCTCCCCCTTTTCCTGAATATACCTCAGATAGCT
>PVJX010032083.1:0-20681 GCA_004027295.1 Dolichotis patagonum | reverse complement strand
CTGTAGTTTTGTAATGGATGAATCAATTCAACAGCACAAGAATCCAACACTGGATATTAACATCATAAAAAGTTGAATAGACAGAAGATACCTTATCTAAATCTTCCAGTGTTTGGAGCCATGAATCTGCAGAACATACTAGGGGCAGAAGACCACAATAAAAGACACCAAGGGGCCCAGCATGGTTGCACATGCCTGTAATCCCAGCACTCAGGAGGCTGAGACAGGAGGATAACTATGAGTTTGAGGCTAGCCTTGGCTACAAAATGAGTTCAAGGCCAGCCTAAACTGCATAGTGAGACCCTATCTCAAAAAGACCAACTCCCCAAAACAAAACAAAACAAACTCAGAAACAAAAACAGCAAAACAAAAAAAGCTTCTGCACAGCAAAGAAAACAATAAGAAAGATGAAAAGACAACCTTCTGAACTGGAAAAAATATTTTGAGAGAGAACTAATACCTATATTATATAAGGAACAACAACAACAAAAAAAATTAGGAGACTCCCAAATAAAAGACCCAATCAAAAAATGGGCCAAAAAAGAAAAAGAATGAAAGAAAAAAAGAGAGAACTGAAATTAATAAACACTTCTTAGAAAAAAAAAAACTTCAGAGAGGATGTAATGGCAATACTTCTCAAACTCCTCAATGAAATTGAAAGGGGAGGAGTGCTCCCAAAGTCATCCCTAGAAGCCAGCATTACCCTAATTTTAAAACCAAAAAAGGAGTCAATTAAAAAAAAGACTACAGGCCAATCTCTCTAATGAACATAGATGCAGAAGCTCCTCAACAAGATATGAAACAGAATGCAACAAATCACAAAAAAAATCATACATCATTACCAATTAGGCTTCATCCCGGGGATGCAAGGATGGTTCAGCATATGCAAATCAAAATATGTAATACATCACATAAACCGAAGCAAGGACAGAAATTGCAGGATCATTTCAGTAGACACAGAAAAAGGCTTTGACAAAATTCAGCACCCACTGCGACAAAAGTACTGAAGAAAGTAGGTATAGAAGGACCTAATCTCAATCTATGAAAAGCTACTTATGACCAAGCTACTGCCAACACCATAGTTAATAGGGAAAAGCCTCTAGATATTGGAAGAAAAAACATATTCCAGTGGGAAGGGAAATGAGGAATGGGGGGGAGTATAGAATGGAAAAGGGTTTTTATAAAAGAGAATGGAAGAGGAAAGTGGAAACAAAATGTCTGTAAATGGAGAGGGTAGAAAGGCTTGAAGCAAGGGGAGAGAAATAGGAAAAAAGGAAGAACTAAGACATATAGAAATGCAAATTTCCTATGATGAATGCGATCATTATATTTCACAAATATATATTGATAGAAATAAATAAACACATTTAAAAAATAAATGGGGAAACACTGAAAGCTTTCTTTCTAAGAACAACTAGACAAGGGTTTTCTTTCTAAAAACAACTAGATAAGGGTCACTGCTCCTCTTCAACATAGTCCTTGAAACATTAACCAGAGTAGACAAAAGAATAAAAGGGATACACATAGCAAAAGAGAAAGTCAAATTATCATTATTTGCAGATGACATGATGTTCTACATAGAAGATGCAAACAATTCCACCAAAGTCCTAGAATTAATAAGCAAAACCAGCAATGTAGCAGGATACAAAATCAATGTTAAGAGTGTGGTGGCACACTGTTGTAATCCCAGCACTCAGGATGCTGAGGCAGATGGATTGTTGCAAGTTTGAGACCAACCTGAGTTGCAAAGTGAGCCCAAGGCCAGCCTGAACTGCATAGCAAGACCCTGTCTCAGAAAAAAAAATTAATAGTGTTTTTATACATTAATAATAAACTCACTGAGAAAGAAATTAGGGAAATAACACCACTCACAATAACATAAAGGAGAGTTAAATATGTAAGGATTAATCTAACCAAGGAAGTGAAAGACCTCCACAATGAAAATTATATCGTTCTGGAAAAGCAGATCAAAGAGGACATCAAAAAGCAGAAAGACAGCCCATGTTCATAGGCAGAAACATACTTCCAAAACTGACATATGGATTTAACACAATCCCGATCAACATACCGATAGCATTCCTCTCAGACCTAGAGAAAACAGTCTTAAAATTCATATGAAACCAGAAGAGACCCAGAGCAGCAAAAACAATCCTGAGTAACAAGAGCAAAGCCAGAGGCATGACAATCCCAGATGTGAAGCTATAAAGCTGTAGTGTTAAAAATAGCATGGCACTGGGAAGAAAAGAAAAAAAAGACGTGTGCAGCAGTGAAACAGAATAGAGGGAGCAGAAACAACTCCAGGCATTTCAGCTCTCTGATCTTTGACAAAGGAGCCAAAAATACACACTGGAAGGAAGAAAGTCTCTTTAATAAATGATGCCAGGGAAACTGGCTACCCGCATGCAGAAGATTGAATCTAGGCCCGGATAGCTCAGCACGTACTACACTAAAATCAAATGGGCCCAAGACATAGACATTAAAGCAGAAACACCTGGGCTGGGGATTTAGCTCAGTGGTGTAAGCACCTGCCTGGCAAGTGCAAGGTCGTGAGTTCGATCTCTGGTAAAACAGAACACTTAATTTGCTGGAAGATAGAGTAGGTAAAACTCCTGAAGACATAGGCACAGGAGAGGACCTTCTGAAGAGACACCCAATGGCACAAGAAATAGTATTGAGTATCAACAAATGCAATCACATCAAACTAAAAAACAACAGCACAGGCTGGGGATTTAGCACCTGCTTGGCAAGTGCAAGGTGGTAAGTTTGATCCCTGGTACCAAAACAAAAAACAAACAACAACAACAAAAAACTTCACAGACAAGGAAACAAGCTACAGAGTGGAGAGACCACTTATAAAATAAGGAAAAAGTTTTACCAGCTATTCCTCAGACAGAGGACTACTGTCTAGAATATACACAGAACTCAAAAAAATTAGACCTCCCTCCAAAATAAAGATCTGATCAAACACTGGGCAGCTGAGATGTCAGCCTCGATTCAGACAGGACCCTTCCAGGACCCAACCTGGCTGCCCGCAGAGGCCTTGTTCTCAGCTCAACACCAGGGCTGCCCTCAACAAACCCAGGACTGGGCTGGGGATTTAGTTCAGTGGCATAAGCGCCTGCCTCACAAGCATGCAGTTGTGAGTTCAATCCCCGGTACCAAAAAAAAAAAAACAAACAAACCAGGATGCCAAAAAAGAGATAGGACAGAATGTGGAATCTTCCAAACACCAGGACATCTGAAGACACCCACACTTTCACACCTGACACCTCGAGGACTTTGCCCACTGAGGCACAAGACATCTGAAGAACTCTGACCACTGACGTTTACTAAGAAGACCTTCCTGCCTCAGTTCCCTTGCCTTCTTTCAAGCCCTATTTAAAAAGCTTTCTTCTCTGTAAACCATCCGCCTGTTGAGTGGTCTCTGCCTCGAGTCACTCCTGACATGAAAGAAGCAAACACTTCTCAGGAGAGGAAGCACAAATGGCCAATAAATGGTCAGGAAGAGAAGCGTCTTGCAACTGATCTCGTCTCTCGGAGGAGACATCCAGACCCCCTCTCCATGCCTGGGGCAGATGTGTTTGGAGCAGGAGGGTGGTGGGGTCCTGGGCAGTTGGCCTTTGGCCCTCAGGAGGACCAGGCTGGGTCCTAGGAGCCACCTGGCTCATGCCTGGCGCTCTGCTGTTTTGCCTCACACCGAGGACAGTGTCACCATTCTTTCCGAATGAGCATTAATTACCTCCGGGAAAAAGTGCCAGCTATGGGATTTGAGTCTCCCCTCCTGTTGCTCTGCCTTTTCCCTTTTCGGGAGCAGTGTGCTCAGGAGGGGCAGGTAAGAGGGAGGCTGCTCCTTCTAAGGGCAAGGCGGCTCCCTCCCTGACTCACCACCTTGCTTTTGGGCCGGCTCCGGAGCAGGCACCTTGCCCAATGGAACTGTTCTGGGGATCGGGTGCCACCCCTCCCCACCCTTCGTGTTTGGGAGGCTGACTCAGCCCTGAAGTCACCCTTGGCTTGGTTCTCACACAAGCACCTTCTTGCCTGGCCTGCTGGGTTCCCACTGGCACCTCAGCTCAATCTGGGCTGGCACGTGGGCTGGGGCCCCAGACAGGTGGTCAGTGAGTGGGGCTGGACCCTGGCCACTCTGGTATCCTGGCTCTATAGAATCCTGCTTCCGGTTTCTGCAGGCTGTGGGTACCAAGCATCAAGGGTGAGGAAGACCAGCTCTAGCCCTGCTGGGCCAAAGCAAATGGTACATCAGACTCTCCAAAAATACGGGGTGCACAGGAGAGGGAGCACCCCAGTGCCCAGGGGTCAGGGACAGCTTCACAGAAGATAGTGCTTGCAATGAGGTTCAGTTGGTTCCCTGAGAGCCATCAGGAAAGAAAGGAATGTCAGAGGGAATGGCATGTGCAAAGGCCCAGAGACACAATTAGGGGAGCAAAGGAAAGGGGATGAGGTGGGGCACAGGGCTGGTCAGTGTGTACCACTCCCCTGTGCTCAGACCTGGACCCTGGGGGCCACAGAAGGGCTTCAACCAGAGAGTGACACGGCTGGGTTCAGATTTCAGGTTGGTAACGCTGGCATCAGAGTAGAAAGCCAGACAGAGGCAGGACAGACGGTGGAAGCCCAGTTGTCACCATAGTCCAGGGGAGGCAAGGAGAGATTCTGGACCAGGCCAGGGCAGGAGACCAAGAGGAGAGAGTGGTTTCAAAAGCTCAGGGCCACCAGCTGCGGAGGAAGACAGGTGTCCTTGGAGCAGACCTCACTCCTCTCCTGCTTCTGGCCTCAATGCCACTTCTCTGGAATGTCGCATCTCACCCAATGTGTCACTCTTTACACCACCACCCAACTCACATTCTTGTCCATGCTCTGTGTGTCCTGCCTGTCCTCTGAGGGTTGATGGGGTGTGACGCACCGTGGCACCAAAGAGGGTGCAGCTCGCAGACCAGCTGACCCCACCCCAGCCATCCCGCTTCTGCAGGTGGGGCAGCTCGGACTCAGGAGCACGACGCCTCTCCCGCAGCACCCCCACCCATGGGTGCCATCGTCGGCATGACTGGATCCAGGCCTGTTGCATTATGGGAGAGAACCTGGCAGAGGGGTCAGACCCGGGTTTCCCTGTTGGCTCCTCACCTATAAGAGGGGACACTGTCACTGGGCAAGAGCCAGACGCACATGAGGTCACACGAAGCCTGGACAGGGCGGAGGCATTTAATCCCTTGATCTGATTGTGATCGAAGCCTCTGGCTCACCTTGCCAGTTCCTGGGCACCTTGGATGTGGGGCAGACACTCCTGACTCCTACACCTGGCTGCAGGAGGTCCCCACCCCGAGAGTGAAGCTCCGTCTTGCAGAGTCTCTATAGCCAGCAGCTGTGCTCACACAGGACCAGTGGCTGTGGCCGGCCTGGAGGGCCGTGGAGGAGCCCTGTGCTGACAGCAGGCCCTGATCTCACACGCGGCTGTTGCCCTGACTGTGTCCACCCTCCAGGACGTCCATGGGGTCCCCGGCTCACTGAGCTCATGCATGCAGTCACCTTCTCTCCATCTCTGAATACACAGAGCAGGGACAGGGACAGGGAGACCAGGATTCTTCCACCCTCAAGGGATGTGCCAAGACATCGTTAGGCTCACATAGCACAAATGCCTACCTGCCCCTCAGAGCGATGTCCTAGATCCACATGCAGCAGCTCAGAGCGAGGTCCGAGTTATTCTCCGGACCCAGAAGCAGTGGGATGAGCACCACACTGCTCCTCCCCAGGGGAGTCAGGAGCGAAGCCCACTGTTGCAGGAGGTGGCTATTTCTGCAGGGAGGGTTCATGGGTGTCCTCACCTTCCTAGGTCTCTTATGTCCTCCTCGATTGTCTAACCCTGGGCTGGTGCATGTGACCTGAGTCAAATGCAGTGCAAGGCCTATTTTTGCACCCCTACGAGCTAAAACGGCTCTTGCATTTTTAAAGGTTATGAAAACAAACAAGAATATTCTATAGCAACCATGTGACCCACGAAACTTAAATTATTTAGGCCCTTTACAGGAAAAAAAAAATCTGCCAGCCTTTGGTCTAGAGACAAAAAAAAAAAAAAAAAAAATTAGCATTGGCATGTGTTACTGCTCTAATAATAAAAAGCAGCAAATTGTATCATTCACAGAAGGTCATTCGTTTGTCCTTAGGGAAAAGGAGCAGCTAGACTTGTTTCTTCCTGGCAACGCCACACCAGTGGGCCAGGTGCTGTGCTAACTTCTTTCCATCCCTTTCTGGAACCTCATTGGTAGGGGTCTCCCCTCTCCCAGAAAGGGTGGGTGGCTCCAGGCTCGCTGTGCCCACTTCCTCCCTCCTCTTTTCCATCTCCAAATGTTCCTGAGCCCTTTTGTGTGCCAGGGGCTGGCTGGCTCTCCAGTGGGGAGACAGACCCAGGGGCAACTCACCCTGACCCTCGACCCCAAGCAAGTCAGTGCACCAGCTCCAGGCCAAGGGGTCCCAGAGAGGGAGCTCTGGCTTTGCCTGGGAGTCCAAGACGACTTAGCTTGGGGCTCCTAGCACCTCCTAGGAGCCAGGAGGTCCCAGAAAGGTGATAAGCACCAGGTGAGCTGGGCTGACCACCCCCAACCCGGAGTCCCCCAGACCAGGATCATCAGGGGATGGTTTGGTGACCTCTCAGGGTCTTGTTGGAAGAATTTAAGAGTTTCGTGTCAACATATGGAAAACAGGAGCAGAAATCAGCAGGAAAGCTGTGCAGCCAACAACCAAGCGAGACTGGATCAGAAGGCCAGGGCAGTGGGGTTGGTAGGATGAGGCTGGAGAGCCAAGGTATCGAGGACCAGGACCAGGGGTTGGGCCTCAGCCTTGGGGCTGGAGAGACTCAGGGGTCCAAGTGGCAGCCACAGGTGCATGAGCAGCCTCCATGGGCCAGGAGGGATGGGGTGAGGTAGGCAGTGGGGCTGTTCCAGCGAGGCTTTACCTCCTTCCCCAACTTCTGTCAAACCAGTGGAGGAACTGGGAAGCAATAAGTGGGCCTGGGGTGGGGAGGCTGAAGGACACCCCTTCCTTCCTCATAGTCATTCCATCTAACTTTCAGTGCATCTCTCCGGCATTAGTCAGGCCTGAGATAATCCTGACTTTCCTAGCACCCAAGACAACGGAGGCAGCCAGCCAGGTAGCCAGGGAGGCACCTAGCTCCGGCGGCCTAACACCTCCGTCTTCCAGGCTGGTGCTAGGACTTAGCAAATAAGACGAATGAGCAGGCCAGTCCCAGCCACGCCCTCTCTCCCCCAAGGTTTCTAAACTGGGGGTTTTGGCAAAACGGATCATGCTCCAAATCCCAGTTCTGCCACCGTGTGACCTTGGGCGCGTCACATCACCTCTCTGGGCCTCAGTTTCCTCACCCTAAATAAGGACAATGATAACTCCCGTTTATACGTACAGACCGAACGCATACACAGTGTCCGTAAAGTACGCAGCCGGCTGGCAATGAACGCGCGCTGCCTCCTTTGTGTCACCAGGCTTTGCCCTCCAGGGCTTGCCATGTCGCAGGGACGCAGCTACACCCTTGAGACAATTAGACATTCTCAGGGAGCTGCGTATCTCTGGCAGACACCGCCCTGCCCTTGCGAGTGGGAGTTCACACCCCACACCTTAGCTAATTGCTCTGGTCAGACAGACATCCAGTTCTTTAAACGTTCCAGGTCCCGCGCGGGAGGGGGGGGGCCGCACATGGTCCCTTCCAGTAGGAACCCTGGCCCCCACCCCACTGAGATCAAATCAGCGCACAGCCACCCTCCAAGTTCAGCACAGAGAGACCCAACCTAATTTTTGCAACTCCCCAGGGAGATGCTAATTATTCCAAAAGGCATCGGGAAAACTCTCTAGGCAAGGTTGAATTTGATTCACTTTAATTAAAAAAGAAATGACTGCCACCTGGTACTTCGGTGGGCAGGAAGAGGAGGGAGAAAGTGTCAGGAAGCAAAACCAACAGCCCAGCGTCCCCTTGGTTTCGGATCCCTGGAGGCTGATTCCCCCCAAGCACCTCAGTTCCTGAGAGGCCTCCCCTCTCCAGGCAGGGTGCGTGGCCCAGCACGCGCAGAACTTAGAACTCCAGGGAAGCCTCACCAGGTCGCTCTGTGGTGACCAGGGCACGTGCCTTGCTGCTGCGCTGGACCCGGCTGGCTGTCTCCACAGCAGCCAGTCTCACCTAGAAGGCCAGCAGCCAGTAGCACGTGACACCAGACCCAACACAGGAGGTAGGTCAGAGCATCTGGTCTTCCTGCAGTTTCCTACTGTCCAAAGCCTCTCTGTCCACAAAAGTCACTCACTTTTTACACCCAGTGCAGTGTGTCCTAGTGAAGCTATTCAGTGGAGCAGCCACACCCACAGTGACATTTTAGTCCCAACCTCTCTCTCTGCAGTTTGTCTCCAGCCCCTATAATTCCTGATCAGTTTCTGCCTTGTTACACTCTACCTTCCCCTTACAGAATTTAAGATGGGGTACCACCAAGTTACTAAATTGCCCGGCTGGGCTGGAATTTGCCCATCCTCCAGCCTCAGCCTCCCAGAGTACTGGAACTAGTGTTGCCACCTTATCTGGCTAGTATTCATGGTTTTTGTTTGTTTGGTTTTGGTTTTAGTGTTTTGTTTTGAGACAGGTCTTGTTATATATATAGTTCAGGCTGTCCTTGAACACACTTTGTAGCCCAGAGTAGCCTCAAATACAACGGGATCTTTCTGCCTCAGCCTCATGAATGCTGGAAGGACAGGCATGCGCCACCACGCCCACAATGTTCTTGAGATGTACCCATGCTGTGGTATGAACCAGAAGTTCGTCGCTTTTTGCTACTGAGTAGCATTTCATTGCGTGAATGCATCACTTTTGCCAAACATTCTCCAGCAGAAAGACGTTTAGATTTTTATCAGTTCTTCTTGATATTATAAATAATGCCACTTCAGTTACTGGTGGAAAAACCTTCGTGTAGACATGGTTTCAATTCACTTAAGTAGATATAGTTCATGCATCCTTAATCCCCAAATTCAAAATCCCAAAACTCCAAAATTTGAAACTTTTGGAGTACTTGCATGATATCTGAAGTAGAAAATTCCATAGCTGGTCTTACGTGATAGGCGGCAGTCACAAAGTAGCTCACAAAAATATTATACCAAATTGCCTTCAGGCTGCATGCATAAAGTCTGAGGAAGATAAATGAATTTTGTGATTAGAGCTCCTAAGATATCTTATTATGAATATGCAAATATTTTTAAAAACACACTTCTGGTCCCAAGGATTTCAGCTAAGGAGTCCTCAACTTGCAGTTAGGGATAGAATTTCTGGATTGCAATGTAAAGTGCTTCGTAGAAAACCTGCCATGCTGTCTTTCCAAGTGGCTGTCTCATTTTTCACTTCACCAGCGGTGGGAAGGTTACCGGCACCTGCACTTTCTCACCAGCAGCTGTCTGACCATGTTTTGTTGTGTTTCTCTCAGCCTCTAATGGGTGTGTGGCACCATGTCACAAGGTGACAGACTTTCTCACCTTGCTCCTGATTTTAGGTAGAAAATGGTCTTTCGACAATAGGGTGATACTGGGTTTACGGTCTTCTCTGATGGCCTTTATTGGGTAAAGGAAGTTGCTCTCGATTCCTAGTTAGCTGGGAGTTTTTATTGTGAAGAGATGTTGGGTTTTCCTGAATGATTGTTCTGGTGAGAGGATTATCTGAGCCCCTGCTTTATCTGCTTAAGGGGTGCTGTTGTAGTCCGGGGTTATGCAGAGAACAATTCGAATCAGGGCACAGAATTTGTAATATTATTTATGATGGTCACCCAGAGTTTAAGAAAGTGCAGGAAATCTATCCACAACATCAAAGGCATAGAATATTCAGCCATGGGCCTGAATCCCACAGCAATGTCCTACACGAGCCCAGATGAAAACCTAAGCCCACGACAGTGCCTCCCATGAGCCCAACTGGAGGTCTGGAGCCCATGAGAAGGACTCACAGCAGTCTGTGTTATGGATCCGTGCTGGGAAGGCCCAAAGGTCAGCTTTGGAAGCTATAAAGTCTATGCCAGAGGGTGAAGGAGCTGTGCTGATAGGTTGAGTGTTCTACACTGGAGCTGAGTAGTCACGCTCGTAATAAAGACCAGGGCTGTCCTGAAAAGCACCACAGCCATCCTCAGTGACACAGAGGCCCTGAGCTCCTCTGATGATAAGAACAGTCGAGTACGTGCCAGGAAGCCAGCGTGATCAGTTTGTCCTGGAGGTTAAGCTGCACACGTCTTCCCTTTTGGAGTGAAGCAATGCTCGATGTAAGGACCAGAGCTCCCCCAAAGTGAACCACAGCCACCCTCACCAACAGGGTCCCGAGCTCCTGTGATGACAATGATCAAACTCACACTGGGGAAGCTAGTCATGACGAGCTCCTCCAGAAGAACCAAGGGCTCAAACGGCAACACTTAGAGAAACCCACAACGCCTCACTTCTCCACGTCTCTATTTCTGCTGGCAACTGTCCTCAGGTGGACCATCTATGCTCCGCACCATGCTGATTTAATTCAGCTGGCGTTAAGTTGACCACCAGTTTTTAATCCATAACAGGTGCAGTGCATGTGTTGATTATTGGATGTCACAGATGTCACGCCATGCTGGCACTGCTGAGAGGAACCTCACGTGGCTAGGAGGTGTCATCCGTTGTGGATATTGCTGGGTTTGATTTGCTACTATCAAAGTTTTGTGTCTCCTTGTTCAGGAAGAACATGGATCCACTGCTTTCTTGCCGTTTCTTTTTCTGGCTTTGGAGTCAAGATAACTCCAGCTTCCTAGAATGAGTGGAGAGATGCATCTTTGTCCTGTACCTTCTGAATTTTTGCAGAAATGGAAGAATTTCCCCCTTATATATAGGGTAGCATTTACCAGTGAAGCCATCTGGACCTGACCTTTTCTTTGTGGAAGGCTTTACGGCTGCCAACTCCATGTAATAGGTATATTTAGATCTTCTAGGTCTTATTGAGCCAGTTTTAGTACTTTTTATATTTAGAGATTTTTGTCCAGTGCCTCTACATTTTCAAGATTGTTGGTATAAAGTTGTTCATAATATTCTCGGCAGGGTTTTCCCTTCTCTTACGTATATGTAATTTTAATGGTGCCACTGAGGCATAACAGACACACAGTAACCTGAGTGTGTTTGAAGGGTTCCGTTTTATAGTTTTGACGCTCATACCATGAATAGATCCACAGTCTGATGAACCGCAAAGGTGAGATTGAAATCGTCCCCCATATTCCCAAAGCTTTCCCACATCACATCTCCACAGAGCTTCTTTTGGGATGGACCTGGCAAAGCCCACTCCTCCGTGGCGAGGTTCACAGTCACATCCTCAAAGGTCCCTGCTTCCACTGTGTGGCTCGAGGGTCTCAGGGTCCTTCCCACACCGCCCACAGTTGGTTGAGGTCACAGAGTGAGATGGTTTGGTCAGCTGGGGTGGATCCGAGCAATGTGCTTGCAGTCGGAACCTCAGCATCACGACCTTGATCAACGTCCTCAGTGACACTGTTAGTGGTCTGATTTCTTGGTTTCCTAATTTTTCTATCAGTTTCTAAAAGTATTAAACCTTCATGTATTGCTGTCACCTGCACATAGACTTAGTGCCATGTTAACTCCATGTTATATTCTTTTTTTCTCCACAGTAACACTGTGTGCTTTAAAATCTCATTTTGTTATTCATATGGCCAGTCTTGCTCTTTCGTGCTTTTATTTGCATGGTGTCTTTTTCCCACCCTTGTATTTTTCTCATAGACAACATGTTCTTGGATTTCTTTGCTTTTGTACTGAGCTACTTTCCCAGCCCTCTTTTATTTTTTTTCTTTTTTAATTTTTTGAATTTTCGCTGTTTGTTTTCTATTTGTTTCCTCTTGGTTGTTTTCAGTTCTTTTTATAGTGCCTTTGTTTTGAGCAGGGGAGGACAGAGTCCCACTTTGTAGATCGTCTTGTTGCAGAGAGGGACATTATGTAGATCAGTCCCAGGCAGCAGCTCTACAGGGCCCCAGGGAGGGTGAGGAGAGCAGAGCTGTGGCCCCCCGGTGGCAGCAGTGTTATGACCAGCTGGGAGGTTACCCGGGCCTGTACCTTCCCAAAGCCACACTGGGGACCTCCACGCCTCTAAGGTCTGCTGGTCACCAGCTCCTGAAGGCCTTCCCTGTGTCCTGTTCTGCGGGGACACAAAGCTCCTCCTGGACAAGTTTACCCAGCCTGGGAGAGAGCGGGTACAGGACAGGTATGTTAATTTCCACCGTGCTGAATGAGACCAAAGGAATCAAACTCGCAACCTCGCACTTGCCAGGCAGGCACTGTAAAGGTTGTTTTGAGGGTTGGATAGTGTGCCTCTAAAAAACACCTGCTGGGGTCCTAGCCCCCAGAACTGCAGAGCGGACATCTATGGAAACAGAGGTCTACACAGACCAGACAGTTCACATGAGTTTGAGTGGCCTTGAATCCTATAAGATGGTGTAGCCCTTCTAGGAAGGGGGGATCCGGACACAGGCTGACCTGCTCAGAGCAAAGGCAGTGTGACGACCAGAGCAGACACAGCATGGAGCATCCGAACCAAAGGTCACCAAGGCACACCGGCAAGTCACCAGAAGCCAGGATAGAGAGAGACCAATCTGTTGACACCCTGATCGCAGGCCTGTGGCCTCCAGAACCGAGAGACAAGAATTTTCTGTTACTGCAAGCCACCCATCTGTGGCGTTTGTCATGGAAAACTGGTCACAGCCAGCCTCTAGCAAACCTAAGCAGCTGGCTTTGTGGGTGTGACCTTTATAGTCCTGCTGGGCTCCCAGGGGCCTGTGTTTGGTTGAGTGCTCAATGTTCGCTTCCTGAAATTCTCAGTAGTGTTCAAACAAGGGACCCGCTAGGCCCTAAATCAGGACTTGGGTGGCCTCACCATTCCCCAGTCCTCCCATCAAACCCAAACCCTGCTAAGCCTTGGAGCTTGCACAGTGGGTGGTCACCAGGAGCCTCTCAAGAGCCTCAGCCACACCTCCCAGACCCCACCTCTCAGCCCCCCCCATCTTTTCTCTACTTTGTGCCATTCCGTTCTCATCTAGAGTTTCAAGCCACCGCTGGAGCTCGGCACCACTGTTGGCACAGAACACTCTGCCAGGACCTTCCAGGAGCCTGCCATGGGGTGTGAGGGTCGGTTGCTATTTATTTATTCTTGATTTAGCTCAGTGGCATACATTTCCACCTGGCAAGCACAAGGTCATGAGTTCAATGCCTGGTACCAAAAACAAAACAAAACAAAAACCACCAGTTTTCTGGCAGCCTCTGGCGGTGACGGGTGCTCCTGTCTTGCCTCTCACACCCAGCCGGGGTGAGCTAGCTCCCCTCTGTTGACCTGACCTGGCCAGAGGGAGTCCAGGGAGGGATTAGGAGGTGGAGGAGGGCAGTGTGGTAGATGATCTCGTTAACTCCCTGCTACAAAGCCAGGGCGAGATGGAGAGATAAAAGAAAGCCAGGATAATTGAGGCCCACAGATAATCCCCAAATCTGACGTTAGCTCCCGAGTTTCAGCCCCGCACCCTCTCACCCATGCTGGCTGGCGAGAGCTCCCTGTCCCACTGTCTGTACCTGGTGACCTGGCTCAGCGGCTGCATGAGGGAAGTCACCGGAAGCCAGGATAGAGAGGGACAGGATGGAGGGGAAGAACAGAGTGGGGCTGTGTCCCTGCAGCCAGCCCCAGACCCTAGGAGGACACCTCTTGCAGACATTGTGACAACCCCACCCAGCCTACCTCTGTTCCCTGGCTGCACCCAGCCAACTCCCCCGGGTGCCCATGAAGACTCCAGCAGGCAATGCCTCCTCTGGGCACCTGCCCTATGTCACCATCACCATGCCAACCCCATCCGTGCCCTCACACTCTTCCTTAAAAATGTGCTACACATTTTACCTGGATTACCTGTTTCCCAGCTTTCTCCTTGACCACATGATGCATCCCTTCAGCCCAGAGCCTTTTTGATTTCCTTTGGCTCAGAGGAAGAGGTGTGGGCCAGATCTGTCTGGGAAGGCAGCACTCTTGGGAGGTCATAGAGGGAAAAAGAAAACCAGGGAGGAAGACCAAGCCAGGGAGGAGGACCAGGCCAGAGATGGCAATGGCTATGTTAGGTGGTTACTGTCAATCTGAGGAGTGTGTCAGGCGTCAGGCAAATGGGTGGAGAAAAGAATGAATGGATTGATAAAGCAGAGCAAGGTCTGGGGCCCAGTGAGACACACACTTCAACTCCTTTGGCCCTGGTGGGAGACCTGCAGACTAGAGGCAGCCAAGTGGCTTTTGCCCCTTTTGCCAGTCCTGGATTTCAACGATTGGCACCATGTAGTCCCCTGGGGGTGGCAGTCAGTGACACTTACAGAGTAACCCTTGTGGTTGTTTGGGGCATATTCTTGGCCCAGAGTCTGTGCTGGCAACCAAGGTTAGGAACAGGCATTGCGACTGCACCCCGAGCTCCCGGAAGTGCTCAGACCAAGAGAAAACATGGGCTGCTTGCCGGTGGGACCTGGAAGAAGCTCCAGGGGATCTCAAGACACTAAGCTAAGCCAGGGGGACAGGCAGGGCCATGGGGACCACCACGGGAGAGTTTGCACAGGACTCTGGAGATGCTCGGGTTTGTTTCACTGCCAAGCTCACACGTGGGAATTCCGGAAACAGGAAGGAAGGAGAAACACGCCACCTCCCACCCCTTTTCCAAGACATTCATAGTTTTACCTGCGTGTATCTCCTCCCAGCTCTGGCCAGAGTAGGTTTTTGCAGAGGGGAGAGGAGAGGCCACCCCGGCAACCCCATCCTGTGCCCCACGGGACCCCGACTGAGCAAGGCACAGCAGCCCTTGAGAGTCTCGGGGCCTGGCTGGTCTCTGGGCACATTCTCACAAGGCTGATCACAGGCCCCAGTTGGACAAGTGATGGCAGTCCTCGTGGGGGGCTCAGGGACTGTGAGAAGGTGGGCGGGAGAGCTGCCAGGCGGGGAAGCTCCTCCAGGAAGGACCACAGCCCCTTCCCTCACTGGGTTGGTCCAACGGTCAGGAAAGCTTCTGGGGGCCCAGGGAAGAGTAAAACAGAGTCTGCCCACGAGGTGTGCTCATTTGAGACAAGAGACAAACAACCCGAGCAGTGATTACAACTGGGTAACTGGGCATGCTTAGGGCCCCGTGGACTCCCACAGTAGCCTGGGGGGTTCCCTGTCCCCACCCAGACACTGGAGGGTGGGGCCCTGAAAGGTGTCGGAGCAAGGCCTCTCTGAAGATATTCCACAGTGTCTCTTCCAGCTGCCCCAAAAGCCTTGAGGAGAGGAATTCTACATACAGTTCCCCAAGGTGGAAAGGTCGCTGGCCCAAGTAAATTTCTGCAAGCCAGACCACATTGGTCCTGTTTAGGCCGATTCCCCAAGGCTGATGGGGGATACAAAAGCTCGTCGTGAAAAATGCTGGGCATATTCCTGGCCCAGAGGAATGCTGGGTAAAGTTGCATGCAGAGGTAGTCATTTTTCACAGGAAATGCCTCCCTCATCTGCCTGGGAGTACCATGTAGCAGGGGGCTGCAATTCCTCCAGCTGACTCCAGGCATTTTCTTTTCTTTTCTTTTTTTTTTGAGACAGAGTCTCACTATGCTGTTCAGGCTACCCTTGAACTCACTTTGTAGCCCAGGCAGGCCTCAAACTCACAGTGATCCTTCTGCCTCAACCTCCCGAGGGCTGGGATTACAGGCATGCACCACCACACCTGGCTACTCTTCGTATTTTCATCCTGTGGTCCCAGAAGTTCCAGATCCTCTTGCCCCACTTAAAATGGGTGCCAACAGGCCATTCGCCTGAAGTATTACGCTGGGCTGACACTTCCGAATGCTGTGTCTCATACGAAGAAAATCCTCTCTGTACCTGACATCTGAGACCATGTATAGACAGGTATCATGGTGCACACATGCAATCCCAGCACTTGGGAGGCTGAGGCAGGAGGATCGATGTAAGTTTGAGACCAGCCTGGGCTTACATAAGTGGTTTCAAAGCCAGCCTGAACTGCATAGTGAACCCTGTCTCAAAAAAAAAAGAAAGGCATTCATATTAAAGACCCTATGAGGTACTAAGTATGTGAGATACTTTGATCTAACTTCACATTAAAATATAAAAAACTTTACAAGGTCTGTTTTTATGGTGTACAATACAATGTTTTGATCTATGCATACATTGTAGGATGGCAAAATCAAGGTAATTCACCTGTGTATTATCTTGCAGACTTATTGTGTGTGCATGTGTGTGGGAAGATATTTAAAAGCTATTCTCTTAGCAGTTTTCCAAGACACAATACGCTGTTATTGACTGCAGTCACTGTGTTGCGCTAAATTAGATCTTATCTCAAAATTAGAGGAAAAAAACCCTCAGTGCTCTGGTTCTCAAACTTGGCCAACAAGGAGCACCCAGGAAACTTTAAAAATACAGGTGTTCAAGACAGCTATGGTGACACAGTCCTGCAATCTCAGCACTTGGGAGGCTGAGGCAGGAGGAATGCCACGAGTTCAAGGCCAGCCTGAACAGCGTACGAGACCCTGGCTCAAAAAAGAAAAAGAAAAAGAAATCAGTGCTCAGTTTGTACTGCACACCAGCTAACTCCAGGGCTGGGAGACAGCCACAGTTTTTACTTCCCGCATGATTGTAATATGGAGCCAAGTTTCAGCAGTGTTCTAGAACTATCTCCTAAGTTCAGGAACCACTGTCAGTTCTTCATTCAACAGACAGGCATAAAGCACCATAAAGCACCTGCTCTATGCCTGAAACCAGTCTCAGAATGGTTTTTTTTTTTCAGCTTTTTCTTGAATACTTCCTGAGACAGGGAATTCACTACCACAAAGGCAAATGTTTTCCAAAGAGCTGGTGTCTTGGTGGGGTGCAGCAGGAAGAGATGTGGTAGGGAGCAGACTCAGACCCGTTAGTTTGGTGTCAGCAATGGTTTCTGAAACTTCACATGTACTGTTTCTTGGGCACTTTCTACTCCCTAACCCAGTGAGGCAGGGAATGCAATCACAGTATTACAGATGAGGAAACTGAGGCTCAGAGAAGAAAGGGGTGCAGCCAAGCCCACTCAGCCCGTGTGGTGGAGCTGGATACACACCCCGGGGTGGGACTTCAGGAGGAGCTTAGGACTGGTTGTGGCAGGGAAGGGGCTCAGCCCCCAGCTGGGGTCAAATCGAGGGTAATTTTCAGGTGTCAAAAGACCTCCCCCAGTCTCCCACCAATTCCTCAACACCCACATTCTTCCCTAAAGTTTCCTTCTTCTCTGACAAATACATTTGTCTCCAGGCCTGGGGACCCAAGTCATCCTCCAACAACAGGCGTGACACATAAAAGGACCCGCACTGGTGACAGTGCCCAGGCTGAAGCTGCCCTTTCCCACACTCCTGTCCTGCCACCACTCCCAGCTTGCCAAACAACCCCACAGACCTGGGGCTGTGCTTCTCACCGGCACAAACAAGGCACAGTTAGAGTTCTGTTTTGTTTTGGTTTTTTGGCAGTACCAGAGATTGAACTCACGACCTCACACTTACCAGGCAGGCACTTATGCTGCTGAGCTAAATCCCCAGCCCCACAGTTAGAGTTTTAAAGAATGTCTTCCACTCTCATCTCCAAGGTTCTCCTAGAAGTGGCTCCTCTCTCCCTGGGAGAGGGATGGGGTGCCCAGAAGCCAGGGCTCAGGAGATCCTGGGGTGAGGGCACCCCTACTCAAATCACTCATTCAGACAAGGACCTCGCAGCCTCCACCAGCCTGGTGAGCATGGGCTCCCGGCCCCATGAGCACATTCCTTCCAGAAGGTCACATGCCGTCTGTACATAACCTCCACACCCAGCCGGTTCCTGAGAAAGCCCTGGGGAGCCAGCCAAACAGAAGGAGGCCCACACAGCAGTGGGGTAGATGTGGGGTGGGCACCAGGAAGGCATGGATAAGGGAGTGCAAAGGGATGTGCAGAGGGACGGGGTGATGGCACCCGAATCCCAAACAGTCCCCGTGAGCAGGTCCGGGCTCTCCATCAGTGTTTGGCCGGTGACTCCCTCAAGCGGAGTAGGGACTTGCAGTGCTGTGAGGTGTCTCAGAGATCTCTGGGTGACGCTGATGTTGGATCTGGGCAGGGGGCTGCTGTGGCTGAGAGTGGAGGTGGGGTGGGAACAGGCGACCAGCAAGGGACAGACCAGAGCCACCACGGCTGGGAGATCCCTGAGACATACACCTCTTCCTCCCACAGGCCAAGTCCCCTCATGTCCTGCAGCCACAGGCGTCCCTAGGAGGAGCCTCAAGGAGGATGCTGGAGGCCTGGCCCATCCCCCCCAGTAAGCCTCAGTTTCCTCTTTTAGAAAATGGAATAATGGGCTAGATGAGTGCTATGTAAGAGAAATACAGTGTGTACCACACACTTCCTTGGAGCCATATTAAAAAAAATTTTTTAAAGTGTAATTAATTGTAATGATATGGTATTGAACCCAGATATCCAAAATACTATCAATATTAACCAGTATATAAATATCAGTGAGATCTATAATCTTTTTTGTACTAAGTCATCCAACCCCAGTATGTCTGATACCACACCTCTCAGGTTAGACCAATAACATATCCACAGCTCAAAAGCCACCTGCGGTTAGGAGCTACCATACTGGAGAGTATTTATGGACAGTCTCCAGGGCCTTCCCAAAGTGTACAACTGGATTCCAAAGGCCAAGCGGGAGTTCTCCTACATTTGACTTGTCATACCGGGGACCTGCCTGGTCCCAGTCAGCCAACACGTGTGGGGAGTCACTTTGAGTGGCAAGAAAATGCGTCACTGATTCTGGAATCCAACCTACTTGGCTTACTCAGCTGTGTGCTCTGGGCAACTTATCCTTTCTGAGTCTCAGTTTTGCCACCTTTAAATTGGAATCAGTGATTGTTACCACTGTAACACAGACTCCCTGTCTGCCCTGTCTCTCAGCCTTCGCTGTGTATTAACTCCTCGTTCCAGGGTCTACTATGAGGGCACACGCCTGGGTCCTAGCTCTCTGTGAAGGGTTGAAAGTTCGAGTTCAGGCTTGGCAACTTAGCATCTTAGTGAAACCCCATCTCAAAACAAAAAAATTTTAAAGGGCTGGTGATGTAGCTCATAGTGAAGGACTTAAGTCTAACCCTCAGTACCACAAAGGAAAAGAATCTCCCAATCAGTGTTCCAAGCTATAGGAGGAGAGCTGAAGCACTGAGAAATAACTAAACCAAGGCCGCCCAGAGAGCATGCAGCATGGCTGGGATTCAAACCCAGGCCATCTGGCTGGACCCCAAGTCCACCCTGGAAGCCTGGGGTGGCCATGAAGGTTAGGTGGAGGACTTTCTGAGAGTCCCTGGCCCTGCATCTGGCCTGTAATAGGCATGCAACAAATTGGTGCTGCTGCCAGTGACTGAGGCAAGAGGGGACATGGGAAGAGCCTCTGGGCGACCTCCAAAGCCTGCGGCCCAGCTGGGTCCTGACCAAGTAGGGAGCAGCCCTCCCTGTGCTCTCCAGCCAGAACCAAGGGGAATTTGGTGGAAAAGCCATCTTCCTTGTCGTGCAGGTTCAGAGGCCTCCGAATGATTCAGGGACTCAGTGCCTGGAGCTCATGGGCACAGTGGGTAGCCTTGGTGTCAAAGGCAGGTGCAAGGCCAGGCCACTAGGTCCCAGTGAGTCAGGGAATGAATGAATGGGGAGAAGGATTCCAAGGTCAATGGGCTGAGAATCTGGAAGCACCCACAGTCATGGCCATATCCAGAACTGGAGAAGGGGACCTGTGTTAGCAGGAGGGTGTGTTCTGCTATAATAAACTAAAAACCTGATTCAAACAAACCCCAAGTAACAAAGACATTTTTATATCTGAAAAGTCCATAAGCAGTTCAGGCCTGAGCTGGATTCAGTTGTTCTAAAAATCACCAAAAGTCCACATTCTTCTCCACTTTCCATCAATGCTTCAGTTGCCATAGTCATCCTGACACCAAGGTATCTCCTGAGGCCATATGCACCCCTTGTCCCTCCCAGGAAAGAGAAGGATCTCTGTCCCAGCATTCCCAGCCCAGGCCCTGGGACTTAGTCTGATTGGTCATGTTCTAGTCACATGGCCACCTCTGAGCCAATCCCTATGTCTAGAGGAATGGTGTACACTCATTGGCTGAGTTTAGGTCACATGCTCTACTGGCTCTTACAGCCTGGGAATGGAGATATTGGAAAGAAGAGGTTTGTGCTCTGGGAAGACAAAGAGTAAATAAATGTTTATTTCACTGGGCTTTGGTTCCCTGGCTGCCACTGTCTGGCTATGTGACATGGACAGTCTCTCCCTTTCCCAGGCTTGAGGCATTACAGCAACTCTGATACATAAATCAGACCCAAGAGGAAGATGCTGTGGTTGGACGGAGGCTGATAGCCCTGATTCTGTCCCCTCCCTGCAGGGGCCGCAGGAGCCTCCATCATCCCCTGTAGGTCTCGGAAGGGAAGGTCACCTGAATCACCATGGAGCCCTGGGTAGTTCCTGGCACACAATCCCAGTTGCACGGACCAGGTTATGCCCAAGGAACCTGACGTCAAGGTGGCATCAAGATGAGGCCTTTTCTGCAGAGGAGAGTGAGGGAGCTTCGCAGATCCCACCCTCAGCCCAGCCCCTCAACACCCTCGTCCTG
>PVJX010032082.1:0-20728 GCA_004027295.1 Dolichotis patagonum | reverse complement strand
CAGGGCCATTCCTTTTGACTTCCCTGTGATGTCCACAGAAGGAGTGTGAGTGGAGAAGTCCAGTCTCTATCCCACCAATGATGCATTTTACTACTTTAGGCTTCTTGGGATCTTCGATGCTCACAAAAGTTACGGGAGTGGGTAAATAAGAGGTACTTGTTAGCAGCCTCCAGACCTTAGCCTTCTTGCACTGTGAAAATGGAAACATGCCAAAATGCATGTCTCCATTCCCCAACTGCACATGTTTATCAGGCTTTTTCTAAGAAATTCTGATACAAGTTCTGACTAGCTTTTAGAAATTCACTTGCCCAATAAATATGTCAGGGAATTCCAGCAGGGATCCAAGTGAACCTCTAGCAAGTTGAAATCCATCTTGCCTCTCAGCATCTGAAGAACTTCAAGGTGGTATGACCAGCACTCCTTGCACAGCAAAAAGGAGAGGCAGCTTCCCCTTCATAATAGGGAGGAATGGGCTGATTGCACTTGGCACCTTCACTTATCAATGCTTTCTTGTATTAGTACTTTTTGTAGCATATGCTTGTATTGAAATCAGGCTTGGTCATGTGAATTGTTTGGGCCAATGGCAACTTTTATTATAATATATTACAATAATTAATATAAAATGTAATTACTAATATAGAACAGTTATACTATACAGTATGATCTGTTGTATAATGCATAATTTTTTATGCTTATAATTGTAAATTGATAATATATAATACCAGGTATAATATACTCTATTATTATATATTATATATTATACATTATACATTATACATTATACATTATACATTATACATTATACATTATACATTATATATTATACATTATATATTATATATTATATATTATATATCAATTATTTATTATATAATAACACAGAACTGATTATATTATATAGTATATAGTACACAGAATATTTATGACATTTATGTCTATGTGTATACATACATATATATACACACATAAACACATACCATGAGAAGAGTGTTAAGATTATTTTGGATAAGAAAAACTGACTACACATTAGTATCTTGAGTTCTGTTGATTTCCTTTAGTTCTACCAGGATATGCTACTAGGCTAGCACACCCATTCAGTCAGTCATTTATATATCCACACATTTCTAAATATTTAGTAAGAATTAACCAAAGGTTAACCTCCTTTATAGGCCCTTCAGTTAATAGCTCTTCAATAGGCAATATCATTGAATCTCTTCCTATCCTTTACCAGATTGTTTCAGCTGTAATGTAATATGCTAGAATGATATTGGGACCTGAAAAATTTTTTCAAAAGTCATATAATAATCTCTGGAATCTTGTCATGGTGTAGGATCTTGTGCCTACATATGTCATTTTAAGGGTTACTGGATAGGTTTTGTGTTGTGCTGGCCCTACTCTCTTAATTCCCCATTAAGTGTTAGTAGCATGCAAGGTATATGTGCTCATTAAAGTTTTTGAGTCTTTGCTCCTTACTGGGCATTCCTTCTAGCATTTATTTATTTACTTATTTATTAAGAACAGAATATATTTATTGAGAGAAAGAAAGCTTTTGTCTGAAAGGGAGACAGAAGGTATTTTGAGTGGGTTACCAAAGACCCTGACTTTTGTAGAAACAGAACAAGGTCTTTTCCTGTAAGGGTTTGGCTTAGTGGCTTCTTCTGGCTTCCTCAAGGTGATTGATATCTGATTAGAATATTAATCCCTGATTCTTATCCTTAGGAAGCATGTGGCTGCATTTGTTTTATCTTTTATGTTGAGGTCTGGCCCAAAGCAGGGATGTCTGTCTCCCTGACAATTGCAAGATATCTGGTCTTCTGCACTGGCTCCTTTGGAAGGCCCAGCCTTCTCTGACTGCCTATCATATTCTACTTAACTTAGCTGCTATAACATTCTCCACTCTAAAGAAGTACCTTGAACTGCCATGAGACAGTAATGGGCGATGACCCATCTGGCTTCTTCAGGCTGAAGGAGTTTGTAGTTGACCAGCAGTCAGAGACACTTACAGAGGGTCTACCTAAAACGTCCTTGATACACACAAGCAAGCCTTTGTTAATACTTCATATTTTAACAATCATCCCTTGTCCCTCCACCCCACTTGAAATGGAATTCCTTGCAGAAAGCACACACACACACACACACACACACACACACCAGTGCTGAGCTAGAACCCATCAGACATCAGTAAAATAAAAAGTTCGATATATTTTCCTCATTATCAATGGGAGATTGGTTCTAAAACCAACAAAGGAACAGGAAGTGAGAGGGGAAATGTAGTGCACCCAGCAATGGGTGTGTTATTGAGCAAGATCTCTTTGCTTGCTTCTGTTTCTGGCTCCTGTTGGAATCCTGGAGATGGTACAGAGTAAGGCAGCTGGGTACAGATTTATTAACTCCCATCAGTCACTGGTTTTCAGAAGCTGTTGGGTACATCATCTCTTCAGCCCATTTGCTGTGTGCTCAAGCTAAGCTTGCTTCTCTGATAGAAAAAAGCCCCGGGGCCTAATGGCTCAAGAATAAAAAGCCATGCACAGTTACCTGAGGCCCAGGCGGCTGTGGGCAGGGCTTCTCCTTACTTAGAATGATGGGTGGCAGCCTCAGGGGACTTAGAGAGTGGGTGGAGAGCGAGGTCATGGATTGTTCTCACCAAGTCCCTCTTCTTGCCCACTTTGTGCCTCCCTGATTCTGCACACAGCTTCCATCAGGGTGTCCTTCTCCCTGTCACATACTCTCTGGTTCCTAGTAAATGTTTTCTGACTTGGTCCCTTTAGCCCTGTCATGCTAGTATCTCTGGGATGTTCAAAGTCCTGGGAGGTATGCACTGAACCAAACCTACTTTTTTGTAAAAAGTTTCTTTATCAAACAGTTCCACTAAGTAGTACCTTCCAGTCTGATATAAGGCATCTCCCCTACCCTGCCTTTTGAGAAGCCAATCTCATTAATAGCTCATAGAAATCTATTATTCTTCATTTGTGGACACAAAACCCAGAGAGAGATGAGTTGCCTAAGGCCACACAGCAAAGGGGTAAACGAATCAAATGAAACTCAGTTTTGCCAGCTTCAAATCCATGTTCTAAAGTGATGCAATCTACTGTTATAAAAAGTGTTGGTATTATTAATAATGTGCTTCTGGCTCAGGGCTAAGCTCCACAGCCCATTGTTCTGCGCTCTTTCAGATCTCTGGCAGGCACGGGCCGACTGGATGCAGAGGAATGCCTAGCTGAGCAGCGTGTGGTCAGGCAGCCTCAGCCAGCCAGGTGACGCCTCGCCAGATGGTCACACTCCCACCCCAGAGGCCACTATTGAAAACCTGAAAGAGACAAAACGTCCATGGAATCCTCCAACAGGGACCAGATGCTGCTCGGGGAGAGCCTGTGCACTCTGCTGCATCAGGGGACACATGAACCGGGCGGTACTGGAAGAATGATGAATAAGGAAAGGAGCAGGGATTGTCTTCACCTCATGTTAGAATAAAATCAATGCCCACTCCCTCTTGTTTTCCCGTTTTTGGTTATTAAATGACCCCTACGACAATTAATATTACAGACAGACACTGGGAAATGAAGTCCACTATCTACCTTCCAGATTTCCATGGAGAAACATCTGAAGAGGAAAAATGAACACGAGGAATCTTCCTGCTTGGTGCAAAGCCTGGGCGTGTATCTTTTTCCACTGCTAGTATTTCTGTTGGCAAATTGCACATGCTATTGGAACAGATCCCACAGGCCTTAAGTAGGGGCAGTATGCCTTGTGGAACGGAGCCCTATCACAAGGGTTGGACTAAGGTTTTGTCTGATGTGACCCCTGGGCGCCTGCTGGGATAGCTGAAAAGACACTGGCCTGCAGGAGTGTCCCCTGCCTCCCTTTGTCCCACTGGGCTCCAGGCTGCAGCAGCTGATCTGGTTATTATGCGCCTGAAAGGAATTTCTAGGTGGCCACAGTGACCATAAGGAACCGAGAAACCATGAGGGCTGAAAGCCACGAAGAACAACATGAGCTGCTGAGCGATAGTCCCGCCCATAATTAGAGGATCTCTGCAGCCTTGTGGTGATTGTAGAATTCTGAACTAAGGCGGAGAGGAGCCTGCCCAGGTCTGCAGCACCCCACCCAGTGTTCCCCAAACGCGTTGTCCTCAGCATAGCTCTGCTATTGGGGTAGCGGGGGATCGGGACAGTTTGGAAAGAATAGCAGAAAGCTGTGTAAAGAATACATTCGAGGTAAAAATGGAGTGCATTTAAGATTTCTTTAAAATTGCTTCGGTTTTCACAGGTTTTCCTTGACCTCCCACTCTTTAAATTGTGTGTACTTTAATGGGAATTTAAGTGTCATGTGGCTGACTTGTTTACTTTAGACTCATCAAAATGCTGTTTCTTAAGAAGGATTTCATATCGAATAAGATTTGCGTAACTTTCTATGGCACTAGTTTTTAGAAAGAAAACTGGTGCTGCATCCTGAAATGAGCAGGTCTGCTTCTCGGATTTGTCATGACTAACTCTGGCAGTTGTTCTCTGCCTACTCTGTTCTTCCCAATCCATCCTCCATCGCAGACGTTTCTACATTCCCATGGCAACAGAATTATTCTCTGACCATCATGTCACTTTAGCCTACAGGAACCCCCAGGAACATGTCATCACTTCCTATCACACTACCTTCTATTCTAACACGTTCGTTACACACTGCCCGTTGGACGAGTGGAGGAAAATGAATATCTGGTGACAGATTGCCAATCAGGTTTTAATACTGGCTAAAATATTAATTTAACTTTAAAAAAGAAGAAGAAGCTTACAGATAATTTTTGAAGGTATGAGGAATCCATCCCTGTCCTAATTGATTTAAATTTATATAGTGTGATTAAATCACTAGAGAAAAGAAGGTGATATGTGAAATTATATAACACTTTTTTGCTATTCATTTCATATCTGGTACTTTCTTTGCATCTCCTAACGTTATAAGATAGATAAAAGCAAATCTCCTTAGTTCCTTCTTAGAGATGAGGAAACTGAGACCCAGATTTTCCATAGCCACACAAAAGAGTCAGGAGCTTACACTGAGTCTTTAGTATCTTATTTGTGCTTATATATTAGAACAGATCATGGGAAAAAGAGCAGGGTCCTAATATAGAGACTGAATATTCAAGATCCAGTGCAACCTTTTCACTTCTGGTTCTTCAGCTACAGAGTGGGAGAATTCTAAACACTCATTGCCTTGGGTAAAACTGCTTCCATGAGCTTGACCCGAATAAACACAGAGGTGAAATTCCATAAGCCAGGAGGAGCTTCCTGAGGATAGAACTGCTACAAATTACTGTGAGACTTGGGTATAAGAAGGAAAGATGTGAAACCTTCTCTCCCTGCAACACAGGATTATCAATCTGATTATATCCCTCAAAGGCTTATTCCAAATACTGGCCAGGGGAAATCACAAATGAGGGTCCTCTTTCTAACCAAGCATAATTGGGGCCTGAATATGTAACAATATAACCCTGGAATTTGGAAGGATATTGGAGCAGATGTCTAAGGCTACATTGGGAGCTAGCTTTAAATACCTATTCAGTGATTGCAAACAAATTGGTGTTTTAACAGGATATCATCCAAAATTAGAAGTAGCATGAAAAGTGGCCAATTTGTGTACTATTCATGATTCTAAAGAGAAAAAATGTTGAAAACTATACATATTCTGCATGTGACCCTTCCAGGTCTTGTTGAATGGCAAAAGCTTGGCACACATTTCAATCAGATTTCACACAATCCGTGAGATGACAAGGTTTTAGGAAAGATTATCCTAATTAAAGGAGATGGTGAGAACACTTCAGCCAGATCCAAAATGCAGATATCTTCTAAGCAGGATCCCAGTGAAGGTTTCCACACTCTATTTTGCCTCTTTCCCAGCGCTCTGAATCTGACACACTCATCCAGAGCAGTACACTTGTGTATGCAGTGACATCTAGTGACAAAGAAAATAAAGCCAGCTGCAAGAACTCTACCCTAGAGGCCGCACATAGAGGATCCCTTGTCCTCATTATCATGGACTTGTGCTCAGTGCTTTCTACTGAAAAATAGATGCACCAGTTTCTATGCTACACATGTTTGTAAGGAGCAAGGAAGGGGTTGGTAAACTGCACTAGATTCACAATCTTGGCTGTTCTCACCACAGAAACTGGTGTGTACCTGTGGGCCCAAAGTTAGCACAGAATTTCCCCACACAATACTGCAATCTTCTAAGGAAAGACTACATTATGAGTAATAGAAAGTCTTATCCAAAATCTACATTCACAAGATCAGGCAACACACACACATACACACACACACACACACACACACACACACACATACACACACACGTAGGCACACAAAAGTTACACAGGCAAGATAAGGATTTAACCAAATTGCATATTATCCACAACCTCCTTGAAACTCATTCAAGATTATTTGGATAAGGCCATTCTAAAATATTTCTGGTTTTATTTAGTCTAAGTTTAGGATTTGGAGAAATAAATGAAATATATTTAAATCATAACTTTCTCTGTACAACAAAAACTTGGGGTCTTGTTTTGGTACAGGTGTAAGAATATGGAAACCACCAATGTCCATGGGCTTCTTTGTGGCTGGCTGGTGGTGTTTTGACAAGAACCCGAGTTTTCAGTGCTTATCTAACCCCATACTACTTTTGGGAGCTGGGATGGTATAGCTCACCCACCTGGGGGACTTGTAGATTCTGGGGATCTGCACTGAGTCTGTATATACAGTGCTCAGATGATTGCAATGCAATTTTGTCACAATCTGTACTTACTTCATATTCCCCAAAGGAAGAATAATGGGGACAACCTGGAGAGGGTACAAAGTATGAAGATATCTACAATCTAGGTGGGCCTGGTGGTCCATGTCGTAATCCTAGCAGGAGTCCAGCCCAGGAAACTCAGCAGTTTAGCAAGATCCTGTCACAAAACAAAACAAAACAAAACAAAACAAAACAAAACAAAACCAGACCATTTTTAAAAGGAAGATGTAGCTCAATATAAGGCCCCAGGTTCCACTCCCAGTATCACAGACAAAAAATGATATTTATAATCCTGGGATTTTGTCTCTAAGTATTTAGGGTCACAACTTGTTAGCTACATGTTGCTAAAACATCTTTAAAATTACTTTTAGATTCCCAAAATTATTTCTAAAAGAGTTCCAAAGTAGCTGAAAGAATTGGTTTCTTTTCATTCTTCTGTCTTTGTTATAACTACCATTATTACCATCAAGAGTTTCTCTTTGCCCCATGGAAAGTGAAGTCTTTTAAGAAAATTACAGCTAAAGTTGTAGCTCAAAAATACTGTGTCTACAGCATAGCCGGGCCTGGCAACGTTACCCTGGGTGCTCTGAATTACTGTTTGGAAACAATGCTTGTAAATTAAGTAATCACTGGTATAGAAAGTCAAGTTGTATTTAAAAGATCCTCATAATAAGTCTTGTACTCAATTTATATTAAGATAATGATCAATGGATAATTCATTTTGTGATAAAGTGGGATATTAAAACATATGAGGCTCATAGGTATAATTATTACACATTGTAGTAGGCATTTATACATAATTATTTTATACTATATACATTGGATTTATCCAAAGTTGGCACATCATGGAGAACATTTGTAATAAAACTGATGGTTTTGCTGCATTTATATAGTCATTTGTGCTGTCTTGGAATTTCAATTCCCGTGCTTGCTGCCCTTGTTTGGATTCAGAGTTTTCCTCTCATCTGTACTGATTTCCAGCTCTCTTTCCTCTGAAGTTTTTAATGTACTCTAATTTCACCAGGTGATTTTTTTCACTGGAAAAAGAACTTTAAAGTGCAGTTTCTACTAGGTGGAGAGTTGGTCTGGGTTTGCAGAGCCTCGGAGATCTGGGACATGATTTGTGCTTCAGGGGCTGAAGGAGGGAGAGTGCCCTTCAGTCCAGAGTCCTCTCAAGATCCAGAGTCCTCTCAAGTTCTTTTATGACTTGGGGTCCTGAAAAAAGAAAAATTTCTTCCGCATCAAGCATGCTTGAAAAAGGCTAACTTAGAGATTTTCTTTAGGCAAAGATCCTCTGGCCTATGACTTCCACTACTGCTCCTATCAATGGACTCATTGGTTTAGTTTCTCTCTGTATCTACTCTATAATAAAACCATGGTACCTTCTATTTCAGAATATTTAGTATGCATTCCTTTCTAATAACCTCCACTGACACACCCTTCATATTTCTACCTAGCTCATTGTAACAGTATTCTAAGTGATTTCTCTATGTTCACACTTGTTTTTTTTGTGTAGTCTGTCCTTAGCCTAGCAGGCAGAGGGATTCACTTAAACCATAAGTCACATCATAAAGCTCTTCTCCCTAAACATCTGCAGTAACTCTTCATTTCACTCAGAATAAGATTATACTCTGTGGACCTCAAACCCCATGTTCTTTGATCCATGGTCACTCCCATGACAGCCTCTCTCACCTACCCTCTGCTCCAGCCAATTTGGCCTCTTTGCTCATTGGCAAATATGCCAGACATTCTGCCATCTAAGGATTTTGCATTGGCTTTTCTCTAGGTCTGTGATATTTTTCTCAAATAGGCACTTAGATCACCCCCTCACCTTCACGACTTTGCTCAATGTCACCTCTTCTGTGTGCTTGCTCAGAGCACTTTACTGAGCAGCAGAAGTTGTCATCATCCACAACACAGCTCTCTTGTTTCTCCTTACCCCGATCTTGTTTTCATAACACTTGCTTATTTTCTATTACCTGTCTGTCTGTCATCTATCTGTCCTCCTTCTGTTTCTGCACTGTCTGGACCCTGAGCTGCGGTGAGTTGAACAACTGCAGATTTGGGCATGTCTGCCCGGGGCCGTGCTTGGGCTTCAGTCTGGCTGCTACCTGGAGTCTCCCTTCCTTTGTCACTCATCGTCCTCTAGAGCTACAACATTGAGACGGCTACTAGCTCACAACTCTGACACCTCACCTGGGTACCTGACCTGCTGGGATCTGGCTGCATATCTCTTCACACCACTTCTCCATGGGCCTGGTTGGATTTTCTTCCCAGTATCACAGTCTCAGGTGTTTGTCTCGCATACCAGGTCTGGATCCTCCAAAAGTGAGTTCCATGTACACCAGCAGAGGCTGCAAGGCCTCTACTGTCTCCCTCTGAAGTCTGTAGCATCCCATGTGCCACACTGAATTGGTTGAACCTCAATCATGTAACATCATGTTTTCAAGATGTATTCATTTTGCAGACGTTCCAGTGTTCTCTTCATTTTGACTGCTGAATAATATTCCATTGTGTGCAATATATAACAATTTATTATTTCAACTATTTGCTGATGAACATTTACATCGTTTCTAACTTTTAGTTATAAGAAAATTGATAGCTATTGAGGCTAAAGGGAGAAGATAATGAGGATAATCGGTTAATGGAAAGGGAGTCTGAACTGATCTCAGTTTTTCTTTAAAAGGAAGTGAAGAAATACTTTTGGAACTAGAATAGGGTGAAGACTGTATAACATTGTGAATGTACTAAACATCACTAAATTATTCACTCTGAAATGGTCAGCTTAGTGTTGTGTGAATTTCACCACACTAAGGTCAATTAAGAGTGAGCATGGATTGAAATCAAAAGGACTACTCAAGTCTGTACACTCAGAGGTGGGATCCACTTGGGAATCGTGTTCTCCAGGGTACATGTCCTGGGAGGGGAGAGCTCTACCCATGTGTGGGGTGGGCATTACCTTAGTACACATCAGGGTAATTTAGCCTTATAACTTCTCTTCTGGTGTTACAAAAACACAAGAACACAGAATATGTCATTGCTGCAAATAGATGAATATTGTGTTTTGTAAGTATTAGAGACTTAATACTTTTTAATCAGTGTGTGTGGCCAGTTCTGTTTCAAAGGTCTAAGCTGATTTCTTTGAAACTGAGAACTTGCTTTTCTATAGAAGCTCTTTAAAGACGGGAGTAAGATTTGGTTGCAGTTCAGTCATGAGAATATTAATTATATAGGCAGAGAAATCTATTCACAAATTTATATGCTAGATATTGTCTTAAGCTTTTCAGATATTATTTACTCCTTAGAGCAACATTATGATCATGTTACTGTTTACTGTATTCATTTTATTAAAGATGAAACAGAGGCACAGAGAAGTAGATAACCAGCCCAAATTACATTACCAGTATTAGCCTAGGTATCAAATCCAGACAGAATGATCCCATAGATCATGCTTCAAATTCTTTTGATATTTTATTTATTTATTTATTTATTCATTCATTCATTCATTCATTCATTCATTCACTTGAGAGTACTGAGAGTGGGACCCAAGAGTGCTTTAACACTAGGCTGCATCCTCAGATCTTTCTATTTTTACTTTGATAGAAGGTCTCACTACATTGTGAGACTGGCTTGTGATCCTCCTGCCTCAGCCCCTTGAAGAGCTAGGACTGCACAACACTCACCATGCCACTTTCATTTTAATATACAACTTCAGTTCTCTAACTCTAAGTTTCTTCATTAGCAAGATGAGGAAAATCATGCTGTCTTCCTGGTGTTTCTTTGAGTTCCCAATGAGAATACGTATTTTGAAAATGCTTTACAAACTTTTACGACAATATATACCTCTTGCTTTATGAATCACTCTATTTCTTTTGTTTAAGCATATCAGCAAAATATTTTCACTATTCTAGATGGAATACAGTTGAATTCTTGGTCTCATAACATGCTATCTACTCAAAAAAACATTAAATAACTAGTTATACTCTAGTGTGTAGTGTACTACTTTGAGTAGTAGAATAATGGAAGCTTGGGGCCTTGGGTCCCAGTCCATTGCTGGACCTGGACACGAGTGTGACAGGTGCCGCCTGCTGGTTGGTAATTGAGTACAGGAGTCTCTGTGCCAATGCCAGAGTTACAAGTGATGGCACCGGTACCACTGAGGACAGGTTTAGAAGCTCAGAGACCATCTCTCAAAACACTCAGCTTGAGGTACCTGAGTATTACATCTCCACACACATGTATATTGCTTACATGTGACAAGGTAAACTTTACATTTTCTTCCTTTTCATGATTAATCCTGAACCCACGGAGAGCCACACAAAGCCAGTAATAAGCAGAAGTCCTTGAGCACAGAGGTGACACCTTGCCTAATTGGCATCCTTGGCATTGCGATTGATCTCTTTTCAAAATGTAAATATTTCATGACCTGAGTATTGGGGACAATGAGAATGAAAGCTGTTTCATACTAAAAAGTGAATTTTATATAAATGCCTTCAGTCAATGAATATTATTAAATCTCAGATTATTCCTGCACTTTCAATAATTCCTTTAGAAAAAAGAAAGACAGAAAGCTGGTACCCAAAGTATGTTACATCTAACATTTCATGCGTTATATATAACCCTGAAGAGGTCAAACGTGAACTTCGTTCTTATGGAAGGTGGATGTATAGTCCAGAACGAGTCACAGAAGATACACTTAAACTGTGGAGGGGCGAATGATGTCTGGAGAGAAATTAAGGCCTTTATATGGCTATGTGGTGTTTGTCCTGTTAAAAGATAAAAGAGAGGATATTGTAGTCAGAGCTTTCAAGGAAAACAATCTAATAGAGGACATATAACTTATAGTGTTATTTTATAATAGTTACTCAAAGAGTCAAACACAAAAAAATGCAGGAAATCTGACCATACACTACAGACCACAAAGCAATCAGCTGAGGGCCTAGGTCACATGGCAGTATCCTGCATGAATTCAACTGAAGATCTAGGGTCCATGACAATGCCTCCCATGAGTCCAGCTGGAAGGCTAGAGCCTATGACAATGTCTCATGCAAGTCTGTTTCATGAATCTGTGCTGGGAAGGTCCAAATGTCAGCAGAGGAAGCCAGAAAGTCTACGGCAGTGGGGTCAAGGATCTGTGCCAATAGGTTGAGGTTCTGCACTGGAGCCAGGAAGCGATATTCAAAGTACAGACCAGGGCTCCCCTGAAAAATACTACAGCCATCCTCAGTGACAATGAGGGGCCAAGCTCCTGTGATGATCAGAAAAGCCAAGTCCATATCAGGAAGCCAGTGTGACAAGTTTCTACAGGAGATTAAACAGCACACTGTCTTCCCCTCCAGAGCCAGGAAGCAATACTCAAAGTAAGGACAAGAGCTCCCCCAAAATGAACTGATGATGAGAACATCCAAGTTCATATCAGGAAAGAAGCTTGACAAGCTCCTCCAGGAGCCAACAGCTACAAGAGAACAAACAGCACTACAGAGAACCAATGACACTACATCTTCCTCTCCAGTTCTCCTTTTTATGTCCTCAGGTGAGTCATCCACACCCAGGACCATGCTGATTCAGTTCAGCTGGTGTTGCAAGTTAACCACCAGCTGTCAGTCCACCACGGAAGGTTACCATCAGGTGGCTCTTCATTCTGCAACCCCTGCACATGGTTCCTGGGAATGCAGCCTCCATTTGTGTTTCAAGTTTACTTAGAGCAAGTGCTTTAAGAAAGTATGTTTTGCTTCTCCAACACATATGATAAAGTCAGTGTGCCCACATCGGAAACTGAGACTGAAACTTGGAAGGAAAAAAAAATGTATTATTCTCACAGACCGGAGGGAAATCATCAGTGTATGTCATGCAGGGGTACAGGGGTTCAACAGTGTGGTCAGAAAGCAGAGACAGGGCTGGAAAGAAGTCAAGCCCACTGGGTTTGTGGTGGTTTCCATGAGAGAATGAACATTTAAGACTGGTTTGGTTGCATAATTCCAGTGGCTCCTGGACATGTGATGGTCTCTAGCTCTCTGATATTTATGTCCAGATGACTTGGAGCAGGAGAAATATAGGCTAGTTGTGCGAGTGTTAGGAAAGGAGGTGTTTGGGGCAATGGACTCAAGATGGGTGGGTTTGCATATGAAAAACTTGCTCATGGCCAACTTTGCTGTCAGTAAGAGTTGGCTTGTGGAGAGAGGGACAGCCTGCCTGGGAGAATTTGGTCCATCTACAAGGGCCATGGTGCCAAAGCATGCCAAAGAATGTAGAATGCTAGAAAAATACAGCTAATAAAATTGTCCCTTTGCAAGATAAATTCAAAATAGGCAAATAAAAAAATCTAAAAAATAGACAATACCAAGGTATGACTTTTTATATATCTGTTCAAAAAGAAAATAAGGCAATTACCTTGATTTTTCACTTTTTGCCTATTGTTTTTTGTATTTTTTAAGCAGAACCAAAGTTAAGTTTCAGTGTCTCCTTTGAACCTATCAGAATCATAGCCACCTTTGTACTGGACTGAGCAGAACCAAGACATTTGATTGAATTTTTAAAAAATAGCAGTATGGTTTACAAATCCCCAAACATGTAAATTACTTAGGTAAAATTTGGAGACTTAAGTCAACTAAAAATTGTTTGAATATTAAATTACGGTATAAAGTGAAACACGGTCCCTGCATTATACTGTCTTTGTATTGTCAAAAGCGTTCCTAAATATTTAAATAGGATGAAAAATTAATACTCTTCTACCAACAAAGACACATCATTGAAATATTCTAAAATAATTTCATTAAAAAAACTGCTTAAAAGTATTTTAGCTACAAATGGTTTATTAGTGTTTCTCTTTGGTTTGTTATCTTCTTATGAGGCTCATTTTTTGAAGAGCAAAGAGATTTGTAGTAGACTGGAATTAGAAAGTTGCTCATCAGCAGAATTCATATTGAGTCTCCTGCAGATCAAATGATGATCTTCAAAGTAAGATGACTCAAATTATTCTTCAGTGTTACTCTATCCTTTTGCTGTTCCCAAGGGATATAATATTTAGTGGTGATACACTTGATCTGTTTTGTCTTCTTAAGAAAAATAGATTCTCACTTGAAAGTAGTATGGTTCAACGTTACTATTTAAATCTAAAATTTCCTACCCCACCAAATCTCATGTGTTCAGAAGGTGATCTGAGCACGGAGTTTGTACACTCACCAGTGTCTTAATACACTGATGAGTTATTTCACGGCTTAATATGCTGATAGAAGGTGGGGTCTGGTAATGAGTGAGTAACCTGAGCTGTGGCTTTGTGGGTACATCACCCTCCTTGGCTCCTCCCTTTTCTCTCTACTTCCTGACTGCAGGGACCTGAACAGCTGCCCCGTGCCATTCCCTTGACCGTGCTGTTTCTGCTTTGGAACCAGCTGATCTCAGAGTTAACCCAATGGAAACTGTGAGCCAAGTAAACTTTTTCTCCTTTACGTTTCAGGTGTTGGGTGTTTTGTCTTGGTGGTGCGACATGGTCTAAAACAGTAACTGATACTGTGCACTACTTAAACAACTGTGCCTCTGTGTATAACACCTTATTTAACAGGATGCATGACAGTTCTGAAACATGATTAGACAGGATTGTTAGGATGCTTCCTTTACCACCAAGTATTTTCAAACTGATCTCCTAGAAGGAAAAATATTTTTACTATGAAATAACAAATATGCTTGTAATTTTATTGGATTAACTGTGTTTAGCCTAAATAAAATTGGTGTAGTGCTCTATCAACCATCAAGTGTAATGAGAGGAATCAAACTGCTCCACTCATAATAAAGAAAAAGCATATGCAAATAGAGACATTGCTACAGGGATATAAAAAGCATTTCAAAAATAATGGCAATACTGAATTGTTGCAAAGGTATTTTTGTGTTTGTAATGAAGATGACTATTGCCCTGTGCTTTAAAGAATAGACATTCTCTAAAGAGCCAAAATCATATTGTTGTAGAGGTGCGGGCAGCTTCTCTTAAAGATCTGAAGTTCAACTTGAAATGATTTGCTTAAAAATCTAATATGTCCTTCAATTCAATATAAACTCTGGCCAAATTTTTATTTCCTGGGCTTTTGTGGCAATAGATTCAAGCAGAAGAAGGTCAGTATTTGTCCTTGCTTTCTTGCCCCATTGTTCAAGTTAAAGCAGGTAAAAAGAATAGTAGGAATGGTCTTCAAAGGTGGAGGGAGATGCTAGGCACCTGTGAAGAGGAGGCACAGAATGGGCAGTTGTTCTAGTTCTAGTTCTAGTTCTAGTTCTAGTTCTAGTTCTAGTTCTAGTTCTAGTTCTAGTTCTAGTTCTAGTTCTAGTTCTAGTCTCTGTGGTAGCAATAGGTATCTAGGGAGATTCAATTACTTTAGAGAGATTTTCTGCTTATGTCTGTGCAGTGAGGCTTTTTGGATTTTCCCTGGGATGTTAGCCATGCTGTAAATGGTACCTGGGCACACTTGGTGAATGTCAGTTTGGTAGAATATTTGTATTTGCAGAAAGAAATATCTATGCTGCAATATATTTTTTTCACTACAATTGCAGGGCTTTTGGTGTTTGTGATTTTCTTCATAGAGAATTAAACTGAACTAATAGAAAATAAAAAAGTATAAAAATAAAAGTAAAAGTAGACAAATAATACTGCATCAAACTAAAAAGCTTCTGCTTTGCAAAAGAAAGAATCAGAGAGAATTAGACATCAATTGCATATTGTCAGAAATATTTGGAAATTACACATGTAATATATTAACTCAAACAGCTCAAATCCAAGTAAGAAATCCAATGACTAATTGGGCAAAGGAGCTGAATAGACATTTCTCAAAAGAAAACCTACAAATAGCCAGTAGGTAGGTGAAAGAAATGCTCAAAATCTGAAACAATCAAGAAAATATGAATTTAAATTCACAATGAAACATTGCTCATATTTGTTAGAATGGATATTTATCAAAAATAAGCAATGGATAAGTGCTGGTGAAAATGTAAGAAAAGGAAATCCCTACAATTTTGGACAGAATATAAGTAAATGTAATCATTATGGAAGATGGGTTAGAGATTCCTCAAAAAGTTAAAACTAGAGCTACTACTATATAATCTGGAAATACAACTCCAGCATATTTCAAAAGGAGGTTAAATCAGTACAATGAAGAGATATCAGCACTCCCATAATAATTGAAATATTATTTACAATTGCCAAGATATAAAATCACTCTAAGTGTCCATTGGCAGACAAATGGATAAATTCATGCAAGGGATGAATTTATTCAGTAACAAAACACAGAAAATAACTGCCATTTGTAACAACTTGAAAACCTGGAGGACACAGGCACAGAAAGACAAGTTCTGCTCGATCTCAGTGATATGTGGAATATAAAACAGTTGAATAGAATTGTCGTTGCCAGTGATGAGTGGTAGGGTAGAGTCAAATGTTGGTCAAATGGTACAAAGTTTCAGTTATACAGGGTGAATAAGTTCTAGAGAACTATTTCATAGTGTTGCAACTACAGTTAATAATATTCTCACCACACATGCACACGTGCATGCACACACATACACACATTAAAATAACTATGTTCGATGCTACATGTATTACTTAGTTATATATGTCACATTATACATTGTAAATGTGTACAGTTTTTATTTTTCTACTATACCTCAGTAACTCTGGAAAGTAAATAAAAACTACAAAGAAATGAAGTAGACCACTCAGTAATGCCATTTATAAAGTAAGCAACTTGGGGTGGTTGTAACTACCTTTCTGGTATTCAGTTAGGAAGTGAGGAAGAAGGAGAGATGGGTTCAAAATTGGTTTTATACATTAACCTACATAAATTATTGTTTTGTTCAACTTAAGTTACATCTACCAGCATTTTAAATAATTTGTTAAAACAATACAAAACTCACTGCCTTGAATATTCTCTTGGCATCAAATTAAAGCTCCTGGCATCCTTATTTGCATCTTTAATGCTATCATACCATACAGTGACAGAATTCATTACATCAACAGACATACTATGTAAATGTAAATTTTTCCTCTCTTAACTAGTGTATTATTAACATGTTTCCATGATTTTAGAGTACACTAAAGCATTCATCAGAGACTTTGGGGGATTCTAGTCAGTATACTTAAGTAATATATAGAATATCTTTAACAGTAGGAATTAACATAGATTTGATATTTTTCTAAGATGTAAAATATACTCAGAACAAAATCTGATGAATAATCATGCAATGTACATAACTGAATTTATAAATAAATAAGGGTGGCATGGTTCTTAGAGGAAATATGAAGAATTTAATATAGTTATCTAATTTCACTTTCTTCAAAAATCCAATGAAAAGTAGAGAAAAATGTGCAACCAAAAGATAAATCTGCTCAAGTAGAAGTTGAAAAATGTATGTTGTAGTGTTATCTACTTATCTATCTAGCTACTACAGCCATAAATTCAAATCAGAAAACCTTATTTTGTCAAGCAACATTATCAAGTTGAAAAATGCACTTTGAATTTTATGTGAAGTGTAAAATTTTATACTAAGGAAGAAAAAGTATGTAATTATAGAGAGACATGGTAAACATCTTTAAATTCATATGTTTAATCATTGTATATTGGTTTTTGAATGTATCCAAAGTAATTTTTCTGAGTTGTTTGAAGTGCTAACTTCATAAACAGTGATTCTCAATATTTATAACTTTGGGGAATGAATATGTTAAGCTCCTATTATTTTCATTAGTTTTGTAGACTATGTATTACTGTACCGAAAAATGATAATTGATCTTTGATTAACAAATTGGATATTGTACACATGCACATGCACATTAATACTGATGCTAAAAGGTAGCTTTGTAACAATGCCCTAGATTTTAATATAAAAAAATATCAAAAATTATAATGATAATCATAGTAAAATAAACCTCAATTGTTTCCCAATTTGTAGGTGGCAAAGAAGTCATGAATTCCTAAATGTCTTATTCAGCATTAACATCTCTGTCATAGGAGCAAGGTTCTAAAAAAACTTGTTTTGAAAGATAACCTTTGTGAGCCTATATTAACTTTATTACTTTTTATGGTAAAAACACCTTATCGTCTTAGGGGCTTTTTGTATGGGCCTTTCTGACACGACTGTATATTGCACGCACTTATAATCATGTAAACTTACGCAACTCATCTTTTCTATTTCTAAGCTTAAGATTGCTCTTAGTGGTCCTTTTGAATTGTTAAGTGAAATTTATAGGAAAACATTGACTTGAACTAGAATCCAATGCTATGTCCAATAGATCAAACCAATGTGGAGTCATTCAAGATACAAGAAACTAATTAAGTTAGCCTTACATGTGTGTAACAAATTGCTGAGCTTATTTAACTACATCAGGTGAGCTTTAGTGAATCATAGAAGACTGAAAAAATACAAACTAATTGGGGCCTGCATCTTGCTTTTGTCTCCTTATTTCATGCACTTTTAAGCTTTCTTGTTGCCAGGAAAAAAATGCCTGACACTTGCAATTTAAAGAAAGAGAGGATTTTATTTATTTATTTAGACCTTTTTTTTTTTTGGTACTGGGGATTGAACTCATGACTGCCTGCTTGCAAAGCAGGCACTTAACCCACTGAGCTAAATCCCCAGCCCTATTTATTTATAATTTATTTGTTTTTGGCTCATGGTTCAGAGCTTTCAGTCAATGATTGACTGGTTTAAAGAAGGAAACATCATGCTGGAAAGCTACTTACCTATTGTTTTCAGGAAACAGAGTAAGAGAAAAAAGAAGAGTGAGAGAGAGAGAGAGAGAGAGCGCCAGAGAGAGAGAGAGAGAGAGAGAGAGAGAGAGAGACTGTAACACTGTGTCTTCAAACTCCACCTTCAGTTGGACCCACCTCCTAATAGTATATCTAGTAGGACCATCCATGATTTTAAACATTGATGAATATAGCTTCACCATAATCCACCCAAGAGTCTCTTAATCCCATCAAATTATCAGTTAAGATTAACTGGCACATCTTACTTCTGATTTCTATCCATAAATACTAACCGGCCATCTGGTAGGCTGAGAGTATCTCAAAACTGTTCTGGTTCTGAGGACTGCCCAAATCCTAGAATCATAAATAAAAGTCAGTTAAGTCTTTACATTTACTGTCATTTCTGACTTTTAATAGTTTCTGGCAGCAAAATCATCACATTTTCTATTACAGTTGAAGATACTTACGGTATTCTGAGGGTGCTCATCTTTTGTTTCCTGCTTGTGATCTTGACCTATCGTGCAAGGACTGGCTGCAGCTTTGCCTTGTGTTTGGGTCATCTGTGTCCTCTCACACAGCTGACCTGGAGATGCACGAGGTCTGAGGTCTCATGCTGTGCTTTCTGTTTCAAAGCCCCAGAACTCATCATCGATTGCCTCACACGAACACTCTGTAGTGTGACAGAGTGTCACCTTTCTTCAACTCTCACATACTTTGTACTTGATAAGCGTTTGTTCGCACTCTGACACAAATAGTCATCACATGTCCCTACTGAAAGCTGGGGGTGTCAAGAATGTGAACATGTTTTGGGGAAAGAGTGTTCAAAGTAATGTCCCCAGAGTGATAATCCTAGAGCCATCCTGGTATCTTGCCAGCCATCGGCACCACCTTTAATTTTAATCACTGTACTCAATTTTCTTTGAAGTTTTTCTCTAATGTTTACTTTGAAATGTTGCAAATCTTCACAACATTAGAGAAGATACTGCAATGAAGGTTTTTTTTTACCAGCCACACTAAAGTTGGATTTGTGCATTTATTTTTAATAACAAATATCTTAAATTAAATTTTATTTATCTTGGCACTCTTCTACATATTTGATTACGTATCTCTAAAGGTGATGAACTTTTAACTTGTTTATCTTTTGTATGTTTTCTAGCACTGTATATTTCTGTGTTAGCTGTAGAAGTATCATTAGATTTAAATCTAAATTCTTTAAATTATTTGTTGAAGTATGGGCTTAATCAACATGAGGGATATCAAAATTTTTTTTTACACACATTTAGTGATGTTAGAAGGGTGTATTATGGTTTATATATAGAATGACCTCCCAGAACTCTTAAGTGTTTCTCCCTTGTAGCTAGCCATCTATGGACCATCACCAAAAGCCAAAATAAACTTATCCTTTAAGTTTGAGTGTTGGGTATTTTGTCCCAGTGATGAGGAAAGTGACTACAACAAGGTAAATATGTACCTATTTGTTTGTCATATTCTTTAGACCATTTTAATAGGAAGTGCTTTTTTAGGTTGGGAATATCAGATACTCAACATGAGATAAACTACATTTACTTCAGTTTGGTATTTTAATCTGTCTTTTCATAGTGTTCTTTTTAACACACAGGCAGTACCTGACTTATGATTGTTCAGTCTACAAGTATGCAACTTTATAGGGATGTAAAGTAGGCATGGTACTTTAAATGTTGAAGTTTGATTGTGTCCTAGCCTATGCATACATACCGGGGTACACTTATGTGTTGCTGGGCTGTGCAGTGAGTTATAATTCTTCCTCTGCCATGGAATCTTGGGGGAAACACATATACAGTGCATTGCACTGCTCATCTGTCGATGTCAGTAGATGAAGTTTATTGGGTGCATTTTTGGCTGAGGATATTTTCAATTTATTATGGGTTTATTAGTATGTAACTTGGTCACAAGTCAAGGAGCAGATATAATCCATAGATACCAGCAATCCTTTTACAATATATTTTAATTACATGAGCTATGTTTTACAGAAAATCACAAGACACAGCTGCACAGTCACAGTTATACTACAAGGAAATGCAGCTAATACTCTGCAATACTCGTTGATACTGTGACAGGTCCTACTCACATTGAATGATTCTACTGAATATCATTGGAATTCTGCAAAATAGCAGGACTGCACAGAATTGATCCCTAGTTGGAAGTTTTCATCTTATTTCACTTAGATGAGAAAAGGAAATATGTTTCATTCA
>PVJX010032081.1:0-20680 GCA_004027295.1 Dolichotis patagonum | reverse complement strand
TTTTCAATAATATTAGACAGCTAAGCAAAAATTGTTCAAGAAAATGATGAGCCAAGCATTGTGATGCACTCTTATTATCCCGAAATTCACAAGGCTGAGGCAGGAGGATTGCTACAAATTCCAGGCTAGCCCAAACTACATAGTGAGACCCTGTCTCAAAACAGTAACAATAACAACAACAACAGCAAAAAGAACAGTTAGTTCTTTAAAGAAATCTTGGTGGATTGAAACACAGGTTATTACACTGATATCCAGAAAATGAAATTATCTGGTGATTGAGAGCACAGTTTGAGTTTAAAACTTCATAATGAATAACACATGAACCACACTCGTGTCAAATAATCTATGTATATGTTACACACACACACACACACAGATATATATAATTTGGATATTATATGATATATTTAAAATTAATAATAACTTTCACTGATTTTTAAAATAATATCTTTGAAATCTAGACCAAATTTTAAGAAGCACAATTAGTGTGCCAGTCAACAAGAGCTAGAGAATAAGTAATATCCCTTAATGAGTACCAAGAATTTAGGTACTTTACTTTTGAAACTCCTGAAAAGAAAGCCCAGTTGACTTTTCTCCATGTCTCTCAATGAACCTTCCATGGGAATACAAATATAAGGAATTTTGTAGGTGCACACAAGGGAAAATGGGTAAAATGTATCTCCTAATGCACTCTCTTGGTGATTATCTATGTGTGACAGCTGCTAGCAAATGGGAAGAGATGATTTGATTACTTACATTCTTATTCAGGATCCTACTCAGTGAGGAAACTCCAGTATACTTCAATTAGATCCTGTTTAGTTCTCTGTTACCTCAGACACAACATTATGTACATTTGAGAATTCACAAACCTGTGGAACTTAGCACAGAGACAGCACATTCAAAGTGCACTATATTGTGGAAGTGAAGGGACTGTGTTTGTAACAGTACACTAGTTGGCTATAAGAAGAGTTCTCTTGAAACTGAATGGATGACCTAAAGAATATTGTAAAATATTTGCTTTGTACTACTGGTCGACCTGGGCATGCTGAAACAGAAACACTTTGGCAAAATGAAAATCTTGGCTTCTTGCTCTTTTAGGCAGTACTGACATTAAGCTTGGGTTGGAAGGATAAATTATCAAGACTTAGTTCAACAAACAACCACTTCCCCATTTAAGGAGAAATCATTCATAATTATAAATGCCCAAATGTATCACTTATATCCCCCCATAGGGATTTGCTAATTTTCTACTATTTTCAGGAATATCCTGTTGGCTATTGTTCTCAGGGAAGAATCTAAAGAGATTAGTAATTGGTCCCTTTATCTATAGCCATGGTATGATGTCATAGAATAAAATATAGGCTGTGTTGTAGGATAGGGTAATCAATAAAAGCTGCAAGTCAGGCATTTCATTGGTATGTTCATGAACCATTAAGAGTACAACCTGGGGAACACACCAGATTTAACCACAATAACACAAACACTCTGACAGCCTTTATTTAGTGAGAAATGAAATACTTTTTAAAACTAATTCCTTGAGTTTTGGTAATATTTACTGTCAGAAATCCATAAATAGAAGCTTTGGATATATGTCCATATTATTATTATCATTATCATTATCATTATCATTATCATTATTAAGAGCTATACTGGGTATTTAATTCAAGACTTTAACACTGAGGTACACACTGGACCCTTTTCATTTTACTTAGTTAAGAATAACACAGTTTGAATGTATAGCACATGCTCTGAGCTATATATCCAAATCTTTTTATTTATATTATTTACATTTTTTTAAATTTTAAGATAGGATAATAATACTCAGTTACCCAGGATAGAGTTGAACTTGTGATCTTCCTGTTTCAGGATCACAGTTTTATGGTTACTTGGATATGACAATATGCCAGGCACATATTATCTTTAGTGTTATTAAGGAACATTTTGTAATATATGTATAAGATTATAGAACATGTAACAAATAAAGGTGGTAACTATTTTGATATTTGCCTTCATTATCTCTTTGAAAGAATATTGAGCTTTGAATCAATGCATGTATACAATAGGTTTTCCAACTTTAGCCTAAAGTATCATTTCTATCATATTTGGGTATGTATGATATGGACAGTTGATTTCATTAGGCACTGAAAAATTACATTGTGAAAAATGCAAAACTACATAAAAGTGAAAGTAATAGGATCAACCTTTCTGAAAGGCTCTCTGATGCTTACAATGTTCAATATTGACTCAGCTATAGACTCTACTCATATAAACCTTATCCTATAAATATGTTTTCATACACAAATATTTGATAACCTAATTTATAGGACTTCCACATTTTGATTTCTGTAAGGAATTTTGTACAGAATTCTGCAGATGAGAAAAACTGTAGTACTGCAAGATTTAGTGTCAGTGTTGAGACAACATAAACATCATCACATTTTGCATGTCTATAAAATGTATTAAAGTATGTTTTCATAAAATTCATATATTATAAGGATAAAATTTTAACTTGTAGCACTGTACAATCATCCAGTAAAATATGTTTTATCAAATTCACATCAAATAAAAATATTTTCTTGTGGTCTTGTAGAGCTAATCTTTCTTATATGATCATCCTTAGAAAACCACAAATCTGTTTTGGGTATCTATAGATTTCCTTTTTCTTGACAAATCATTAAAATGAAATGACACATTACACCATATTTTGAACCAGGCTTTTTTCCCACAAGATAATACTTTAAGCATATTAAAAATAGCCATCTTTTTCCTCTCAAAGATATTCTTTTGAATGAATATAGCATTCTTAAATTCAATCATCAAATAATTGATATTTGAGCTATTTGCAGTTTTTAATATTACAGGTAATTATTAGAGACCACTATGAAGCAGCTCTGAGCAGGATTTAAATTTAACTAATTGGCTTTCTATGTTTATCTGTGAGTCTGTCCTAGGCCTCAGCCCCTTGCCTGGTGACAGGAGCTGATTTATAGTAAGTGAACCTCTATGAATCACTGGTCCTGGCTGAGGCCTGTAGTGGCCTGTGAGGCCAGAGATACCTCAAAGGGCAAGATAAGGCCACAGCTGAGGACAACTGGCTCCTATCCCAGTGAAGTAGATAGAGACTGCAGCTGCAGGCATCTCACTCCTACTATCCCACTCCTACCATAACAATCATCATGAGATAAGATGGTTCTCCTGCATTGGCATAATTTACTACTTGGAGAAGTCTTTGAAGTGACTTCCAAGGTCCTGCTCATTTCCCATGTTTTCCTCAGTATCCCCTCTCTTTGTTTGAAAATGTAATAAATGTGTGGTGCTCAGAGAAACTCTTTCTCTTAGCCTCCAGAGTCTTGAACTCTGCAAGTGTTTTGGTCCTCCTGGAGCTCTAAAGTCATACCACTTATCTCGTTTATTTAAGCCTTAACCATACACTCGTTTGAGAGGTTAAGATTCTTGACCAGACCCCAACAGGTAATGTTGTATAAAAATTTATGCATATTACCTTTTGTGTGGACAAGGTTTTTTATTACTTTCAGACAGATTCTTAGCAGAAGAATGACTGAGTTATATGTTTTCCAAGACAAATTCCACATTGTTAGCAGCAATGAACATTTGGTTTAATTTATCCATATTCTTTCCACTGTGTTGTAGTTTACATTTCTGTGATAGCCGGTCTAGTCGCCATCTAGTTATATCTCACTGAGGCTCTCAGATTTCTTTCCCATATGTGTTAATGATGCTGAGTCATATTATATATTCATATCTCCTATTCATACATGAGTTTTCACAACTTTCATATGTGTGTTTAGAAGGTGCTAGTAGTTTCCCTCCTGCCTAGAAACAATCCAGTCATGAGATAACAGTCCTGCTGGTTTCCATGGCAGATAATATTATAGGAAGTTATATATTTTTTTTCTGAAAAATACTTTGCCAAACTTATACAAACAGAAAAATCTCAGAATATGTATTTCTATCAGTTATGTCCTCTTATTTGTCCTCAAGTTTTGAAAATGAATATAAATCATTAAATTCATAAACTAAATAGTATGTTAGAAGATTTACAAGAAAAGAAAAATAAAAAATTAGCAAAAAAGGAAAACTTATGTTTTAAAAATGATATCTATATATTTATATTTTAACAAAATATATGACCAAATTAATAAAGCATACTCAATTGCAAAAACTAAATGAATGTAATTATTTGAATAAATATTAAAGATTACAAGTAAGATTTCTGATCAAGCTAACATTAAAAATATAGCTGTGCTACTGTTATAATTATAGGCTCATCTCTCAGGAGATGTTTTGGTTGACTCAGGAAGAGAACTTTGATCTTTCCTTGAAAGGTATATGGTCAGTAAAATCTATACAGTGGAAACACATTAAAAAGAAAAATGTGTTAGCAAGAAACATGAGGCTCCATCTCATTTCAATAAACTACTTGAGTTTGTTGATATATGATCAACAGTCATTGTGAAGAATGTCATGGAGGAACAATATTGTTACCAGCCAGAATTTAGTTTCAGGCAACAGAAATTCCTCTGGATGATTCAAGCACAGAGAAATATTATGGACAGAAAATTCTTGCACTTACAAGTTTTTTCAAGGCAGAAGAAACTTTGCTTTAGTAAGTTAGAGTAAGCCCCCAAAATATTGAGTGTTTCTGAGAAAAATGACATCCCGCTGGCCCAGAGCACCAGCTGTTGCAGCATCAGCAATGACTGTCAACTTTCCACATTGCCACAGCCCCAGTGCACCTGGCCTGTGTGAGAACAGGTGTCCTAATGCAGATGCTCATATCCACCTTGGAATAATTCTTAAGGCTTCCTAGATGTTTTTGTTAATATTCTCTATATTAAACTAGCACACAAAGTTTGCCTACCATTTTTCTGGTTCGAAGGAAACTGGGAAGTTGGGCATCTTTTCCTTCAAAGGTATTGTTTTATCAGTGTCACACACAGTTTGATATGTCCTGTGTTACATATTATTGCAAGTTTATTGGCTTAATTTTACCAGGATTTTCTGTTTGCTTCCAAAATTCTTCAGGAATATGCCTATTAGTTTTTAAAAATATAGGACTTTATAACTAAATTTGTTTTTACTTGTGTGCTGCTCTCTAGTGTGACTTTCTTTTGTTTAGATGAGGTTTGTAACACACAACATTATTAATTGTAGTGGCCTAAATTTTTACATTTTATGTGATCAGTGTTTTGCATCAGTACTAATGGTGATAGAAAGGTTGCATTTGACAAGCATGAAGTGCAGTGTTATGTCCCTAAGATTGTTTGTTAAGTGCATTTCTCCTATAATTATATTCAAACTAATTTTATTCCTATTTACTCTTTACTAAAGAATGACATATAAATATGTTATACATGTAATACAGCAATAATTAAAGTATTCTTTCTTTTGGGAGTTATCTCATTTTTTCTTCAAATATTTCAAAGGCAATTTGTTTCATATATCCTAAATTTTACTTGAAATTGTTTATACAAAACAATTGAAATTTTTATCAGTATGTTCTAATAAGTTTTCCTAATAAATAATATTTGTATATAATATTGTATTATTATACTAGGAAACACAATTATAAATGTATTAGCCTTCTCCTCCAAGTTTGTCCTAATTGTTTGCTTTATGAAAATAAATATATACCTATCAAATACATTTATCTTTTCTAGTTGGCATTACATTAAACTTAGTTGATAGATGACTCCAGAGAATCATTGTAGCTGGAAAGGGTCTATTCACTTGGCAGGTTTCTAAAGTATCCATTGCATTTTGTCTAGTGATGTGGCTCTATAGCACTTCTGTCAGTGACCCATTTGTGCCATTGAAAGCTTGAAAAGGTTTGCCGTCACGAAGACTAACAGCACTGGCAACCCTCTACCATTTACATTGGTCACCACTGCATAAGAGCTCCTGTGGTCTTTCTTGTTGCCCCTAGAGTGCAGAATTTCAGCAAGCTCCGTTACAGTAGCACGTAGCGACTTTCATCTCTACCATACCATGAGCTATAACTATGAATTCTGCAAGAGGATCTCTGCTCTGGGCTACAGAGAGCTATTCTGTGGATGCATTACCTCAATCCAACTGGTTGCCTTCCAGTAGTTATTCCATCTACTATTTTTATGCCTTCAGAATTATACAAACTTCTTATTTTTATTCTTTATCAGCCCAATCCTTTATTTTTACCAATATTTTTAGTGATGAACTATTCTTTTCAAATTAATTTTTCTGTTATTGAAACCCAACTGATGCTGTCAGCATTAGCTTGTGATAATATAATACCATTTTCTGAACAACATAATTAACACAAATTTACTTATCACAGTTCCATGCACTAGAAGATCACTTTTGATGTCAGTTTCACTAAGACCAGTTAGCCATCATAGATGGATTCTGGTCAGGGCTCAATTCTTGGGTTTTTCTAGACCACATTCTTGCTGTGTCCTAACAGTGACATGATAGATCGAATGACTCTTCCTCTTCTTATAAGGATAAGAACTCATCACTCTAAATTTGTTTTACTTTAATCACTACTTTAAAAGATCTAACTCGAACACAGTCATCGTGGAGGGTTAAAACTTCAATATACAAATCTTCTAAGTGGAGAAAACACTATGTGTTTTGATATTTTTATGTGCTTTGATATTTCTGAGTATTGTAAATGTTTGAAGAACCTTTCTCATGAGAACACTTTTCAGTTCAATGTTAAAATAAATTTATCAAAAAGGTGTCATTTCCTTGTCTATTGCATGAATGCACACTAATATGGGTTATCTTTTAACTAATAGTGGGCTGGAAAATGGGAATATATTAATAGTTTCATTTCACCAACATAATTTTGTACTTTTATATAGGAGTCCATTGGAGAGGATCATTAAGCACTAAAAAATGATTCCCTCTATGGAAGGAGAGTTTAATGTAGTTTGAATATTCAGTGTGCCTTTTTCAGATCTGAAAAGTCTGATCTCAACAAAAACTTGTTTGCCTTGTGTGCTTTGTGCAATTAACTCATAAAGTGTAGAATCTAGACCACCAGGGAGCGGCAAGTGTTCTCAAGGGCTATCCTGGTTTTACTGTTCTAAATGCTTCTAGATTAACTTGTTTTTGCTTGATAGGTTCAGCATTTAAGAGAATCCTTTCATTTCCCATTCAGTCATCCAAGTGTTTAAATGAAATGTCTTTGTTTATATGTGATATCATAGTTCAAAGTGCTAATCCAAGATGGATTTTTTTTGTTTCTATCTTGTCATATATTTTTCATTTTTATTGTCTATAGCTTATTTGTAATTTACTATTTAATCTGCACCTTTGACCTTTTGTGTTTATCATCCCATCTTTAATTTTAGTGATGACACTTCCTTTATTTAAAAGCACAAATTTATTTTGAACTAAAATAGCTTGACTTGTACCTAATACAGTAGTACCACAGTTCACAAGGTTAATTTGTTGTACAGTTTTGTAAAAGATGGTCACATTGTGTTTGTGTGGAAAAGATGGTCTCTGTTTTGTTCATCACTGGATGCAGAGTTTGTCAGTACAAACATAATTTTTCCAGTCACAGGTTTGTGAGCCAAGTTGTTTGGAAAAATGTTAATGAACCAAGGTACCCCTGTATTTTTAAATCAACATAACTATTTTATTGTTTTTATGCATTTTTAGTACATACTTGCAATACAATGATTATATTCATTGTGGGAAATAGCACATATACATACAACATCCTAGTTCATTTTATTTTTCTTTCCCTTTACCTACCTACCTTCTACTTCCATCCCTAGATTTTCTTCCCTTCAACAAAAGTTTTACTTCCAAGTTTGCTATCATCTTCTTCTCATTTTTCTCTTTAAATTATTAATACTTTGGGTTCTTCACACAAGGGAAGCCATGTGGTAGTTAATCTTTTTTGACAGATTTATTTTGTGTAGCATAATGGGCTGAAGCATCATTTTTTCTCAATGACTTTTTCTTTTATTGCTGAGTAGAATTTCATTGTGTATGTATACTATATTTCATTTGTTCATTTATTTATTGCTGGACAAATAGGCCATTCCCAAGACACTGAGAGTGTGAGTTGTGTTCCTATAACAAGGGTGTACGTGTGTCACTGTAGTTTGATGGTTTTAACTCTTTGGGGAAGATATTAGAAGAGGTATAGCTGGTGAAAATAAATTTCTATTTTTAAGTTTTCAAGGAATCTCCATATTTTTTTCCTTAGTGATGGTACTACTTTACATTTCCATTAACAGTGTAGAAATGTTCCTTTTTCTTCACAAACTTGATAGTACTAACATTTCTTGCTATTTGAGTTCATAGTGACAACCATCCTTTCTACATTTAGATAGAATATCAAGGTTGTTTTGATTCACATTTAATAGCCAAAAATGTCAAACAGTTTTTCATGTACTTATTGGCTATTTGTACTTCTTCAGAGATATATGTATACATTTCAAGTACCTATTTCTTGATTGAATTTTTTATTATGGGCAGTCTACTGTTTTTGAATTCTTCATATATTCTAGATACTGGTCCTTTGTCTGAAATGTACCTCCCCAAACCTTTTTTCCATTACTTAGGTTTTCTCTTTACTGTGGCTTGCTTTCGTGCTTTGCAGAAGACTTTAAATTTGGTATAATCGTGTTTGCTCATTCTTGGTGTTCATTTTATGCAATTATGGTTCTGTTCAGAAAGTGTTTGCCTTTGCCTATTGTTGGAGATGACAAATTATAAACGGAGTCTTAGGGTATGTCCAAGCTGGTCTTTGTCTTGCCCTTTATACCAGATTGGAACATAGAAATGCCTTGCTCTTTTCTAGTCACAGCTGCAGGCCTTTAAGGCTAATGACTTCTGTAGTGTTCAAGGACAAGATAAAACCAGCAGTGGATAATGAGGCCCCTGAAGAAACTAGTTTCCTTATTTCCACCCTGTCTTATCCTTGTCCTTGCAAGAATGCTTCATTCTTCTTACTAACCCACCACAGTTCCCATTACTGTTCCCAGAAACACTCACTGCCCTGCACCCATTATCCTTGACTCAGACATAATGAACAAATACCAAGATCTGGGTGCCACGTGGTTTTTTGTTCCATGCAAACAGCTGATCATCCAAGATCCCTTCTGCACCCCTATTTTATCTCTTGCTGCTCCCAATTAAAGCTGTAACTCCAAGTAGGAGATCAGGGACTCATTGAAGGGTCCCTGATAACTGACACTATGGAAAGTGTCTCTGACAACAATGTCAGGAATTTTACCTATTTTGCTTACAACATAATTCATGTTAGAGATTTACAATTTGGGTACTTACTTATATTGATTTTATTTTCAAACAGGGTGAGAGAAATGAAGCTAGAAGCATTCTTCTGTATGTGAATAATAGAGTTTTTGTTAAATAGGCTATCTTTCTCCAGAGTATTTTTGTCTCCTTTGTCAAAGACCAGATGAATGAATGTGCTTGAGGCTGATTCTGCATTCTCCATTCTGTTTCATTATCTGCATGCATTGCGTGTGTGTGTGTCCCCGCGCGCACATGTGTGTGTGCATTTGTGTGTTTCAGTACAATGCAGCTTTTGTCACTGCAGCTTCTTGATACAGCTTCAAGTCCAAGATTGTAATACCTCCTGGTTTGCTCTTTGTCCAATATTACTATTGCTATTCAGGATCTCTTCTGATCCCAAGTAAATTTTAGGATGGATTTTTAAAACTCTTTTAAAATGAAATTTATATTTTGACTGCATTTGTTTTAAAGTTAAATATCAGCATTAGTAATGTGAGAATTTTGCTAATATTAGGCCTGTTTATGCTTGTATTTATTTTTTACTTTTTATTGTTATTTTATTTTGTTATTTTATTTTATTTTATTTTATTTTATTTTATTTTATTTTATCTTATCTTATTTTATTTTATTGTGTTGTACCAGGAATTAAACTCATGGCCTTGTGCATGCCAGACAAGTAATGTGCCACTGAGCTATGTACCCAACTATATCTGTTGATTAACAGGGGGTGACATTCCATTTTCTGATATCCTCTCCACTATTTTTTCAGGGTCTCATATTATTAGAAAATTCTTTCACTTCCTTAGTTTTATTCATAACTACTTAATTTTTGAAGCTATTGTTATTTGGATTGATTTCCTATTTTCTTTCTCCTTAGATTCATTGTTATTGTACAGAATGGTTACTGATTTTTTTGTGTATATTTTGTACCATGCTAGTTTGCTGAATATGTACTGGAAATCTTAGGGTAGCATTTCTTGGGGTGTCTTCTATTAAGGAACCACATAATCTGCAAATAAAGATGATATGTTTTAATATGACTCCTTTCAAAAGTAAGATTGTAAGTTACTTTGAGTATTGTTCATAATTTTAGCTTGGAATATGTAATGTGTTTAGTGATTATTGAACAAAATTTAATTTGCAGAAGTACTTGTTTTTTAATCCCCCCAGGCTTTAATCTCAGTAAGCTATGAATATCAATGAATCCCTCATTAAGGTCCTTTGAACAACAAATGTTTTGCAATGCATTTATAAATACAATTAAATAAGTAGACTGAAGAAATTCTATATTTCTATGCAACTTCTTATTATATTGAATCTAATATTTTTGAATATGAAGTCCTTGAAGAAAATTATTTTTTAAAATACAATTCAATGAACATTAAAAATACAATATGTGTGAGATATTCAACTCAACTCAGTAATTCTATAGTTGACCAAGTAGAGATGATATGGTTTTAGTTTAAATTTTGTTCAGCTATATTGGGCTTGTATTCTAAAATTCTCTCAAATTTGTTTCTCATGTTTCAGTCTTAATTTTTGTATCTCTCCATATAATTCTATCTATACATTCTATCTATAATTCATATAACCTGGTGAATGAATATTATTGAATAATATTCGTAATCCTTTCATTTTCAACAGACAGATGTAATGTGATCATAATGTTTTGAAAGACTGAATTATCTCCATTGTATTTCATCCTTATTGTTACACTGAAAGAAATAACTATGACATTTTCTAATATGAGTTTTTATTTCTTCAAATTAATTTCATTATATTTTAATTCTCTTCCTCTAGAGTTGCAATGCCTTTCTTGATCTCTACCTTTATACTCTTCTTTTTACTAAATCTATTCTTCTAAAATGGTCTTATCACCTGCTTTTAATTTATTTAGGCAAGGGATATATTTGCAAACATTTGTCACAAACTCAATACACTACAACAAATTATTACCATGTGAATTAAATTCAGTAAATACAAAAATTGGATTAGATTTTTTGAATCAGTACCTTCCTTTTACAGCTTTGGAATTCTTGTCTAGAAGATGACATAAACTTAAAGTTTCTCATGAATAATCTAAATTCCTTGTTAACCTCAATGATTACTTCTGAAGTTAATTTTTGTATAATATGTAGTCACCTAATATTAAAACCAATCATTTCATAATCAAGATACAGGATAGTACAGAGAAACATGATGAATGTACAAACTAATACCTGCCGCTACTTATATTCATATTTCTAACTTATAATATTTACTCATTATAATACTCTTATTGTATTAAAAGTAAACCATAGTTACATAATTTGTAGTGTTTAAGCTTTATAGAACTTACGTTTATAACATCCCTATCACTATACCTTATGCATGCATAGAACACACGAAATGAATTACAGAGTAATCTTAAATATAGAATTCATCAAAAATATTTTTTATAATTGAGACATATATCAGAAAACATATGAGATTCTATTCCCATAAGATAAAAAAGCTAAATTTCAAATTATATTTATAATAATTCACTGTGAGATTTGGCTGGTAGCAAAAAATACTGAATCTATATCATATTCTGTGTGTTATATAGTTTGGTTCCTTTTAATTAATAACTTACTAAGAATTATTTATTATTTTAACAGTAAGAATACAGGCATTCAATAGCATTCATTCACTATGTATATAAGATTTATATACTCTGGTTTCTCTTCAGATCGTATAAATCTTTTGCCTTTTCACTATATAAACAAAAAATAATTGTTCTTCAGTATTAGACATTTGTTTGTACACATTTCCATTGAAATGCCTATTCATGAATTGCGTACAGATTTTACACTTTAGGTGCCCATAGGATCCTACTTTTAGATGAAAAGCATGTATTGCCTCTCAGCATCAGAGTTTTTCCACAAGTGTGTTTCTTCTGAAATGATATCCTAAAATTTATATTGGTTTGTATTATAGAATCAAATTCTTCAAATGGAATTTCTATAATGAAATAACCATTTTCACCTTTCTATCAATAATGAAATAACCATTTTCACCTTCTTTCATTATTATTGTTAGCTTTCAGGCAACATCTGATAACAGTTTTTAACTTTTACCCTGGACATTTCTGTTGAATCAGGTGAATTTTAAAAGTAAGAGTTTCCAACGTTGATTTCTAACCAACAAATCACTTCATCAATGAAGCCACCCCGGAGTAATCAAGTCATCACTCAAGAGGAATACAGCAGCATTCATCTTCATCAAGTTCATAAAGACCAAAAGGAAAATGAAAGAAAACAAACACAACTGACAACAAATTGGAAGACCAACAAAACTTGAAAGCATTGTATTTGTGTAACTGCTGCTAACATTAGCTGAATAGCTTAAATTTAAAAAAAAAATCCTTATGGAAAGATACATAGGTGAAGCCAGTTACAGTGAAGACAGAATATCCTCCTAGTAGGTGTATTTAAAAGTTTGAATCTAACACATCTCTCCAGAGTAAGAGAGAATACGTTTTATAATATTTATATAATGATATCTAATATAAAGTAGTATCTAGAAACAAGTATCAATATTTTTGGAGAGAGGAATATTAATAGAATAAGAGCACTAGAAAGAATTACTAGCTATAGCACACATTTAACTTTAAAGACAAAATAAAGCACCAAAAATACCCATAGTGGAAGATCATCTCATCAAACTGAATTTTAAGACTTGATGGAGACGCTTTTGCAGTGCAGTAAGGGAAGTGTTTTCTGGTTCACTTAGGCCGTGGCTGGCTGGCAGTCACTGGAAGCCTTATTCCAGCTGATAAAAATGAAGAGCGGAAAGAGAAAAGGGATAAGCTCAGTGCTGTATGTCAAAGTAGAAATAAATTAAAAGTTATATCACATGATTTAATGATTAAAGGTAAACCTCTATATAAACAAGTCTCTTTAGTAATATTGTGGATCCGATTAAGGGATAGTGAAAAGGAGACAAAGTAAAATTATTTGTATATATTTAAAAATCCAAAAACTAACTATTAGAAGTATTCACCTATTCTTCATAAACTGTCTGAAATCATACAAATAATATTAAAAAAATCTACTTGGATATTTATATAACATCTATTTCTGTAAGTACCCACATTAGGAATATGAAATGTTTTATAATTTAGTTGAACACTGACAAATAAATCTGTTCATTTCTAGATTTTAAATGGTGCATAATATCATCATTAAACAGATACCGAGCTGTGCATTCAAAAGATGGTTTCATAACACACACTCTGAATAATGCATCAGCTGACAGTATTCATGGATTCTATAACTCATATACACTCTTATAAGCCCTGTGCTATCAGGTAGGTATTCTATTTGAATTTTATTTTATATAGGACTGATATTATTGGTATTATCTTTTGTTCTACTTGCTCTTTTATTTATGATGGAAGATAAAAATAAATAAATATATAAACATATAGTTCATTAAGGACCTAAAGGAAAACCTAAAAAATAAAAGTTTCAAGAATTTCAACCAAGATTCTCTCATCTCAAGTCATATTTTCATTTATTTTCAGTCAAGACATAACTTTGCTTCAGAAGTTTTGTCAGGATTGAAACTTCAACCTGCTGGAAAGATTTGTTATTCTTATAATTAAGTCCTAGGTACTATCCCCAGTTTTTCTACTCAGATATCTACTGAGATAGTCCTCACTGTGAATCATAGAACACTTGAGATTAAAACATGGTAAGTGATGATTCTGATTTCAACATAGAATGAGTATCATCTCTGGCAATCTGTGATAACAGCTATATGGCAAAGGATAGAAAAATAACATGTCTAAAAAAGAGGTAAAATCTTGGGAGATAAAACAAACATTAATGCATAAATTATAAGTACAACATTAGCAAATCACTGATAATAATATTAAAGGAATTAGAGATGAGAAGATTTCATTTCAGAAGAAGGAGAATGATCCATAAAGAAGACTGAAAAGTTACTAATGTGAGGTAAGAAGGAAGCCCCAGGTATGTACAATGTATGCATGGAGCCCAGACATAAATATTGTTCAAGGATTATAGAAATTATGTAAATTAAAATAAATTGAGAAGCCAGTTAATGTGACATTTTACTATTGGCTCAGGCAATTTGAGAGTACATCGACTTATCAAAAGGAGGAGGTTTATTTAGAGCAGAAGCTTATTCTAGTTATTAAAGATTTATGAGAATATAGACAATTTCAACACTGAGTTTTTCTGTAAACTGCAAGAGAGAAATGAATCACTTGAAGGAGCAACATGGGAGGCAACCAAATGTTTTGCTATTTTTTAGGATGTGAAACATATGATATGATTATATATTGCTGGAAATATGCACCAATATAGAGCAAAGAGGAAAAGCAGGAATAAATGACATAACTGCACAAGAAAAAGTCTTGAGTAGGAAAAATGATGGCATTAAATGCAAAAGTAGTTGCTATGGTCTTTAAAACAAATTCCATCATTTTGACATAATAAAACTAAAAATAGAGCCCATGTGTATATAAAAAGACATTTGATAAATTTCTTCAGCAGAAAAAGAAATACTGTTCACAACAGTTATGTATCTTTCACTAGAATTGAGGAAGCTGTGAAAGACTTGAAGGTTAAAAGAAAGTGGAAGGTATGGTAAGTATGAATAAGAAAAAGAGGCCAATAATTTTGCAGAGGCATACCAAAAAAAGAAAACAAACAAACAAAAAAACTGAATAGTAACTTGGTGTCTGGTGATGAATTTAGAACTATTAATTTTCAGTCAGTGGATTAATTTTGCTCCAGAGACAGCTAAATATTAGAAGAAACCTGGATGTGAGCAGCATTGAGAAATATCCAGATGAACTGACAGCACATGGAGATTCTGGTGATTTGCTACTGATGTAAACAATTAATAAAATGGATTATGTAATCAAATAAAAATACATAGAAAAAGGAGACAATGAACAATAAAATGGTGAAACATGCAAAACTATGAAGGTCCTTCTGGGGATCAAAACTGTCGAGTTTCAAGTACCATTGGGAATGATTTGGTATAATACATAGTGATAAGGAGATGAAAATGCTTTATTTTAATATATTTTTGAGATTGAAGAACTGTCAGTTGAAAATTTAAAAATTGTGTCTGTTAAAGATTTGGCACAAAGGAAAATATTTTAAGAAGGCCAAAGCACAAAGAGAAAAGCCATCTAGAAGACTTTTGCCCCAGCACTGTGCCGTTCAAATTGTGAGTTACCGTTTGTAATAGGAAGATAAGTAGAAATGAGTGTGTTTTCTCTTATTTTTAGAAAAGATATTCTTCTACTGAAGTAAGCCAACAAAAACTTTGAAATAGTAAGAATTTGAGAATTGTTAAAAAATTAAAAAGACAACATTTGCAGAAATCTTTTAACAGAATCTCAAATCTTTTATCCCAGAAAATACAATTTTAACCAGTTTCCATGATATTGATCATAAGGTCACATCTATTATGCCTTTGGAATAGAAAGCATACCAGGTTACATGACTGTTCTCTGGAGGTTTTCAAAGACTGCAACAGAAAATACAATTTTCTTTTCAGCGTATGACAATCATTAATACAGTTTGTCATGTAGCACACCTTATTAATGTTACAGGGTCAATATACAATGCTGAAATTTGTAATATACACGCTGAGGACAGCGAGCACAAATACAGTGGTTATTTATCAGTGTTTAGCAAAGTTATGATACTACATGGGCTCAATCATATTAGAAAACAAGTTATCGTGTTTTTTGTGTTGTTAATATTTAAGGAAAATATGCTTATTCTGAGCAAGATATCTAACTTTTAAAATTGAATTATTTCTTTATAACAAGCAATTTCAACAGTATCATTGTTTCATTTCACTCATGAAAAACTAATCAATTTAGTCTAATTAAAAAATATTTGACAGGCAGCTGTAGGTCTTCTTAAGGGACATGGCTTTCTTTGGAATCTTTCACATCAACTTGAGAAAAAATAAAAACATAAAATAATTTCATGGCAAATAAGTACCACTGGGCAAGGTTGGTTGCAATTTTATCACAGACACATGGAAGTAAAAATTACAGAGATTACAAAGAGGACTTCATGGAATATAAAGCTTCACATAGCAAAGTGTATTCAAACAAGATCTATAAAAATCTGGCAAATTTTGAAGACAAAGAACACAATGTTTCATTAAATTATAGTATCAAATTGAAATAACTGAAAATGAAGTAAAAATGGGTAAAAAAACACTAAGTTTGATTGATGGAAGCTACCTAAAATATCCATGTTTTTCTTTTATTTTTCATATTGATGTTCATCTTTGGCATTAGACTTGTATGGAAAAGAATAAAAGAAAGTAAACAAACAATTCCCTCTAGTAGCTCAAGTAATAAGATATGATTAATGATTATAAATGACATTAAAAATACATGTCTCCAAAGATATCATATTGTTCATATGAAAACCTTATTTCCATATCCTGTACTTGTTTTAATGATTCATATTATTTTCCACTGTGAAGGCCCTATTTAAAACTAGAAAATGTCTCAAAATATTTATTGCTTTAACAAAAAATAAAGTTATTAATAAAAGGTTACAATAATAGAAATTCATGTATGCGCACAGTCAGTTAAACCACAGTCAGTTTTGTTCCTTTTATTTTTATCTCATAGGGCAAATGGATGGTAAATCAAACCTATGCCAACAAAAGCATTTAATTTCAGCAAGTAATTAAAAAAATTCCCTAGCTAGTATAAAATGCTTCTTTAGGGAAGTGACTTTCCAGACTGCAAGAAGGAGCAATATCAAAGAAAGGCCATAGAGATTTCGCTGCTAGTCATAAAATAAACAGATCTTTACAGAATAGATACGTTTTTACTCACTACTGTGCTTATAATGAGATTGAATTCAACTTCATGTCTACTAATTGTATTAAATTGTGTACATAAAAGTGATGGAAATAGGAGTGATTTGGGGATTAGGCAAAACAATCAAAGGTTTGGGAGAATGAAACAAAATTAATATGTGCTGATGTTTTAACTCCTTTGTATGCATTTCTCACCAGATAAAGTGGCTTCCTTCTTTCCTACTGTTTTGAGGAAAGTGAAGCAACAACAATCTTTTAAAAGAAAGTGGAGATGCAGTGGGTCTGGACTTAGGAAAAGTTATATTTAATTTATTTTCTCTAAGGTTTTATAGTGTTTGTTTTGTTTTGCTTTCCATTTGCTAAATTATGGTTTGACATAGGTTTTGGTTTCAAAATGCCTGTGAAAAATAGTTTAAAAAATAATCAGAATACAAACTTGAAATATCTGGCATAATAAATTAAGAATGTCATTCGGTAAAATCTGTTATCCACAAAAAGTAAAATGCAATAATCGACTGACGATATTAAAGAAATAATATAAATAGCCCACATTATTACAGGATACATTTTACAAGTGAATTCCAAATTCCTTTGCATCCACAGAAAAATATACTGGACAAAATTATAGAATTATGTAAAAAAAAAACCTATGAGATTTAGTTTCATAGAAAATAAACACAGAATAAAATCTACTGCTAAATATATACCCAATAGAAAATCAACTAAAGATATCTATGATATATAAAATAATGTATCTTGTAGTTTGGTTATTTTAAAATCTGCTTGCATTATTTCTTAATAGCCTATTTAGGGACAGACTAGTAAAACTATTGTGTTGAGAGTTCAACATGGTCATACTTGTCTTCTCAGAGTGTTGCTCACTTCATGATTATTGACTACTTAAATATGTTTGTTAAGTCAGTTTAAAGGAAGCTACCAGTTATTCAAGTCAACTACCAGAAAAATTCCTACAATGTTTTTGTAATAATACTTCAAGAGAACAATAGAACACAACATAAATTTAAATCACACATTGAAACATTATTTTTACTTTGTTTTTTTTAAAAAAGAGAATTGCTATGGTTTGATGATGACCACCTCCAAATCCCAAATCGAACCTGGCTGCTACTGTGGTGATGCGAGGAGGCGGAGCATTCGGGAGGTGTCAGGGCCACGACGGCTGCACCTTCATTAGTGGAATTAATGTGAGAGGTGACATTGGCCTCCTTTAATGTCTTTATCCTTCATCTTTATAATATGTGCTGATATCTCACGAAGACCCTCCCCAGATGTCTGCACCTAGATTTATAACTCTCATTCTCAAGGACTGTGAAAAAGTAAATTAATTCATTTTAAAATACTCAGTCTATATTGTTATGTCACAACAGCACAAAATGGACTAAAGTAGAACATAAGTAAATAGAGATAATGTTTTATAAGGAATGCATAATATGCATGAACTTAATGTTTAAGTTTATCCTGAAATATTTAAAGTTTTTTCATAAGAAAATTTAAAGAATATATTGATATTCATTGCAGCTTTCCTATGTTCTCTTTGAAAGTAGGAGAAAATGCATAATGCATTTTCTTCAATGTTTTATATTCTAAATATGTATTTAAAATTTTCATGTCTGAACAATATTCTCCCTATGTGAAAAAAAATGACACACTCTGCATATCTTTTTAATGTTATTATAAACACTTTGCATCTCCAATATTTCATATTAAAATTTTTCACATGGATTTTTATAAATACTGTCTCATTTAAATACTGAATATGTTGCAATGCAGCAAGTTCATATTTCTAATCATTATTTCATCAGTAAAAATTGTGAAGAAGCATAAATTATAAAGGAATTAGATTAGCTTTCCATTTTAATTAGTCACAACTATCTGATTAGATATTGTTTCTGTATTTAAAGCTTGATAACCTAGATTCAAAATTATTAATTAGAGTATAATTAGCTATTCAAATCAATTATGTCACCAATTTTATTAGTTTTGTACCTAAAAATTATTGCATAATTAAATCTAATATTATTCATTATAACTCACAATTAGTAGACTAAAATGTTGATAGATGGATAATGAAATGATTCTGAAATATATTGCCCAAGCAGTTTTACTAACACATTTACACTGATTATCTAGTCTCTGTGAGTAATAATGATCAAGTAATTGCAATTATTTGCACTTAAACTTTATATGACACATATTACCAAATTATTAGAATCGTTTCATTTGCTTAACTTGCATTTCACTTAGTACTTGACATTAGCTAAAATACTGCTTGAAAATAGTGTTTCACAAAGATGAAGTTTTTTACTCATCATGAAGCAAGTTACTATTCTCTAAATAAAATTCCTCAAAATAAGCATGCATCTCTACAAAACACAGTAGTAATATAATCAAATTAATACTATGCAATATATAAATAATTCACTGATTTCACAAGTGAAATTCATTCATATTTATAATTTTTATATTTATTAAATTTGGAATACAAACCAAACACAGGAAAAAGTATTTAAAATATTTCTAATGGGAAAAGCAAAACCATTTAAATTATTTGTTTTGATAATTAAATATCTGCATGCAAATAATGAAGTAAGACTGTCATCTCAAACACTAAGCAAAAATCAACAGAACAAAGCCTACTATGTGTAATACAATTTTTTGGATAAAACACAAAAATATATGAAGCCAGATTAAAAACAAACAAGTGAGATTATATAAAACTAAAAAATTTCTCATACACACACACACACACACACACACCACAAAATGAAATTGCAAACTTTATATTGTGATAAAATATTTTCAAATTATATATCAAAGGTTAATTTTCAAAATATATAAAGAACTTAAGGGCAAGAAAATAGGCTAATTTTAAAAATGAATAATGGGGCCATCACAGTTGTGCATGTCTCTAAACCAAGATACTTGGTAGGCTGAAGCAGGAGGATTGCTTGAGCCCAGGAGTTTGAGCACCACCAGAGTAATACAGAAAAAAAGCAATCTAAAATAAATAAATAAATATGTAATTAAATGAACAAAAAACATGCTAACAAATAGTTGAAGAACCTGAATAAAAGTTCTTAAAATATCAAATTGTCAGCAAATACAAAAAACATGATCAACATCATGAATCATCAGAAAAATGCAAATCAAAACCACCTAATGGTATAACTAACACCTGCTTGGTCTATTATCAAAGAGATGACAAATAGCAAGTATTAATGAGGATGAAGAGAAAAAAGAACTCTTGTAGATTTTAGTAACTGAAATTCATAACACCCTTTAATGAAAATGGTACAGAGGTCATTCAAGAATTGAAAAAAATGTAAAATTACTGTGTAATCTAGTATCCTACTACTGAGTAAATATCCAAATATAATCAGCATGTCAAAAAGACACCTATATGCCTATGTCTACCATAGCATTATGCACAATAACCAAGATATAATATCAGTTTAAATTTCCACAAATAAATGAATAAAGAAAATGTGACATGTGAAAATCATGCAATCCTGTTCAATCTTGG
>PVJX010032079.1:0-20692 GCA_004027295.1 Dolichotis patagonum | reverse complement strand
ATCCTGTTTTGTTTGACTATATCATACTTGATGATATGAATAGCAGTTTTGAAGAAAACAAAACATTATGACAGCTATTGCTGATTTAATATCATCCTTCTTAGAAGTCCTACCATGCTTTTTTTGTTCTACTACCATTGGTTCTATCACATTGTGTCTTATTGGAATTTGAATATGTGTGATAGCTCAAATTTTTTTTTCTTTTTTATCAAAAATGAGATATTATAGTACCCATTGAACATTTTCTGTTATTCGGTTCAGAAAGCCCTGTAATTCTTTCACTCTATGCATGGCTTTATACTATTGTGTTATGTTTGATATTATTGTATTTGAAACTATGCTCAACTATAGCAGAGTAAGAAATATGGTGTTAGCTACTGTTGATGTCCAGTTGACTTAATGTAAACTACTGTGTTGCCTATGCTGTCCTGTTCTGATCTGCTCTGTACTGCCCCCCTTTTGTTTTATTCTCTTTCAAATAAAAATTAAAAAAAAAAAGATTCCTTGTCACTTTTAATGCTTTTTGGCTTGAGGTTTACTTTGTCTGAAATCGGGATTGTTACCTCTGCTTATTGTTTTCCTTTACTGTTATAAATTATTATCTAAAACAAATATTACTTCACCCCCTCGACTACTTTCATTCGTTGTTTTAAATACTACATATGTTGTTTCAATTCCTCTGTTACATCTTTGTTTATCTGGATAGGTTTTGTGCAACTGCTACATAATTTTATGTAAGGGATTTGAGTGTTACAGCCTTTGGTATAAAATGATCAAAACTGTGTCACAATAAAAGTAAAGGTCATATATACCTAAAAATAGAATTTCTTGTATGTCTCACCAAATAGATCTCCAAAGTAGCTATGCTGGTTACACTAACACCAGCAAGGGACACAGATTCCAATTGCCAGACTCCATGGCTGATAGTATATCTGTTATTTTCACCGAACCAGTTTTCTGAGCATACAGTGGCATCACACTGTGATTTTAATATGTAACAGCAGCGAATACAGGTGAAGGCATTATGGGTAATGGGAATAGGATGAATATAAGTTAGGCATGGAGAAGTACTTCTATGTTTGTAAAATACCCTTTTAATCTATTTTCCTAATCTTCTACTCCTTGGTTTATCAGTGTTTAAAGATATTTCATGACTCCCATGCATTGTGTAAACAACAATTGATGATATTATCCTATTCTTCTTTCTTTTTAAAATTCTTTCATCTTTCTTTTTTTCTTTCTATTTTTGAGGGGCATTATTATTTGGTCAGAACATACATTTATTATTCTCCCTTTCCTGCAGCTACCTTTTAGTCTTAGCTCTGTACTTAAATACATTGAGATACACATCACTAGCCTTTTACCCATGTGTCCCTAGTAATCTCTTGGATAAAGAGTATTTAAAAGTAGAGCGATTAGCAAACTATGGTCTGAAGCCCAAATCCCACCTGATTTTATAAATAAAGTTTATTGCAACACAGTTTTGATCATTTGTTTGCAGATACCAAATTCTGTGGACACTCAAATCCCTTATATAAAATGACATTTCATTTGTATATAACCTATGTAGACTTTCCTGCATATTTTAAAATCGTCTCCAAATGACCTGTAATAGCTCAGAATGGGAATGCTATATAAATGGTGGTTACACTGTATTGTTTAAGGAATAATGACAAGGTTAAAAAAAAAGGTTATGGAAGTTTGGCACAGACACAGAAGGCTTAAAGTACATGTTATAGGAACAAGACAACACTCAAATAACAAGCAGTTCAGAGAGACTGAGGACCATTGAAATGGCATGAAATTACAGTAGAGTGTGCTCTCATATCAATATATATCCAGCACAGTGTTTGCAAATAGCAAATGTATTTTTTAACTTTCTGGTATCTTTTCCAAATATTTTTTATTTGCAGTTTGTTGAATCCACAAATGCATAACCTATAGACATGGAGAACTTTGCCTATGGTGTTCTTGTGCTACAGTGATAGAGTTGACTAATTACAACAGAAACTCCATGATCTGTAAAATCTGAAAGTTTTAACATCTGCTCTTCATTGTAGAAGTTTGCTGATTTTTATTGTAGTGGGTCCTACAAGGAGGGCTCATGGGTACAGTGTCTTCAGCTCTTAAAATTTTAAAATTGTTTCTCTAATGCATTGATACTTGACAGTTTAGCTACATATAAAATTCTAGTTCTCATTTTCTTTTCTGCTCTGCTGTTCTGTAAGAGCATTACTTGGACCCTTATGACCAATAAGAACTAGCTATCTGTGTGTCATACTCAAAGGAATGGTCACATGTTCCTGATGGGTTTTTCCTACGTGCGGACTTCCCAGTCAACATGGCACTGGACAGCGCCTCCCTTCAGTACTGACTACCGAGTTCTCCTCCTGCTTTTTGTATCTGTGATAACACTCCCCCAATCAGCTGTCAGTACGTCATTCTGCCTGCCCCTTCAACTCCACCCCTGTCAAAACCAAATAAAAGAGACTGGTTTTCTTTGTTTCCCTCAGAGGGTGCTTGCTTCTCTTCAGCAGCCCTCCGGTGCCTGCAACAAAGGCCTCTTCTCTTTCTTTCTTTCCTTCCTTTCTCTGTTTTCTCTCCTTTTGTCTTCCTCTCTTGTCGGAGGACCAAACAGTTCCTACAGAGTCTCCCGATGCCACGGTGGTCTGCACCATGGAACCCTGCCTAGAGCTTCATATGATGGGGAGACTGTGGGCAGACTGCACAGACCGAGCCATGGAATCTCTGGGGCATGGATCCAGCTGCAGCACCAGTCTACCCATTTTCCTGCTTCCTCTATAGTGATAACATGGAGACTAAGTGCTCTGCTGACCTGACCACCCCAGTGATGCTGTCAAGCAGGCTCAAGTGTTTTCACCAGATCCTCTCACACTGAGGGCACCCAGGCAGCCTTCCTTCCTAGACTTCACAGAAACCATCTGTCTGACCCATCAACTGATCCTGTAGTTGTGCCAGGGGCAGACAGCATGTGGAGGCTGCATTCCTAGGCCCTACCCACTGATGTCTTTGGGAAATTCTTGCCCACACCTTGGGGTTCTGGCTGTTCTCTTCACCCGCAATGATTCCTTAGAACCCATTAGCAAAGCCTCAGAAGGAATATCCATAACATCTGGAATTGGATCTCATCTTGGAATAGGGATTTAGATACTTCTAAAAACTCACGTGATAACAGGGATCATAAAAACAACAAATTTGACACTTACTGCATGCCAGGAAATGTCCTAAGCAGTTCATTTCTATTATCATTCTCCAGACAACCTGAGATGTAGGTGGCTGTGTGTCCCATGTCAGAGAGAGGGAGTGGACTGCTTGAAATGCCCAGCAGCTGTGGAGCTGGGATGGGAGCCTGGCTGTCTGGGTCCTTGCTCTTTAACCCTGACACACACTGCTTCTGCCCAAGGCTCATACCCCAAGTTCTCCTCTCTCTCAGACAGCTGTGTTCCTTGTCGGCTTTCTTCTACCTTTTTTGGGTTTGCTCTCATTTTCCTCACTGAAAAGTAGCATCAGTCTGCCTTGTGTCATTCTTACCATAATGGGCTCTCCCTTTTTCTCAAGGCCCAACTGAAAAACCACAGAAACTTATCTTTATCGAGTCCTTCTAGCCTGGCTCAGCCTGTGGGCTGCTGCTTGACTGGCCTGAGCTACTTGTCAAGGTTCCAAACTGTTTCTACTTGCCATGGTCCCTTTTCTGTGGGAGCTCTTGGGCCTTCACAGCTGGCTCTTGACAAAGCCACCAGGGTAGCCTTGGGTCCCACACACGTCTCCTCTCTTATGTCTGCTGGGTCTGTCCATGGTAAGAGTCAGAACTGAGTCTTCCATAATTTTCCTTAATGCTGAGTGAGCTTGTTTTTCTTCCTCTCTCTTTAAAAATTCTAATTAGAAATATAACTGAAGCCCTCTGCACTGAACTACACTCCCATTCCTTTTTTATTATTTTTGGTAGCAAGAATCGAACTCAGGACCTTGTGCTTGCTAGGAAGGTGCTTGTGACACTGAGCCATATAGTCCCGGCCTCTCTTCTTTCATTTTGAGACACAGTCTTGTCAGTTGCCCAAGCTGGGTTTGAGAACTTGTGATTCTTCTGCCTCAGTCTCCCAAATGTGATGAGATTAAAGGCTTGGGCTGATTGACTTTCTTTAGCTATGGGCAAAGACCAAGTTGTCCTCTGATCCTTATTATTTTCCTACAGGCTCAAACAGACCCGGCCCAGATGCCGATCTCCAGGCAGTTCCCTGCAGATGAAGGGCGGGCCTACCAGTCCCAAACAGTCACGCCGAGATGCAGGTCTGTGCAGACTTTCGATCCAAACAGCCCAGGCCACTCTACGGGTCCGAGAGTTTCGGGTTCCCTGTACCAATTTCACTACACTGTCTCAACTGGCTTTGTTCCGTCCTGTTCTGTTGTGTTTTACTACCTGGCTCCGGGGACCCCGACATCTGCGCCCCGCGCCCCGGCTGCCGCGTCTGCCCCTTATTATTTTCCTAAAACACAGGTGTCTAGGCTCACCCTTGCTCAGGGTGGCCTCTCTTGATATAGCAAACTGTATAACAACCTGGTCCTCCTTACCAGGTTGTTGTCAGAAGCTTTCCTGGTTTGTAAGCATTAAAGTCAGAGTAATGGGTCCTTTCATGCATTATCTACCTTCTGAGAGAAGAGCAAGTACAGAGAGCTTTGTCTATAAACTAGGTTCTCTGGTTGCTTGTCACCCTGTTCCTACCTCCCTGGCTTCTTGTTCTTACCCCTCAATGCCGGAGTTCTGGACCTATCAGCCTTTCGGAAATGAATGACCAGCTACTTTTCTTTCAGATGGCCCCACACTCTTTCTGTTGCATTAGCTTTCCAGTTCAAGATTCAGGACAATCTGTCGAAACTGGTAACCTCATCATACTGCCAAAGCTAATGTTTCCAGTAACCTTTGGGACCACGTCAATGGCTCTTGGTGCGGTCCTTGGACTGGTATCACAGCATCATGAGAGATCTGAATCAGAGGCTCTAGGAGCAGAGCCCAGCAACCTGTCTGGTTAAAGGCCCTGGGAGATTCTCAATCAAAAGAATCACTACAGATAGCATGGAAATGATTACCTGAGGCCCATGTTTAATTTCTGTTGCGCTCTCTGGAACAGCCCTGTGTTTCCCTGGACAAGGCCCTGGGCAGGTGCAGCCGAAATGTGCTTCCCTCCTTGCTCTCAAGATTCAGTGCAAAGCCCTCTCTGGCCAGGGAGCAATCTCCTTCTAGGCCAGAAGTGGATCAAGAGTCACGGAGGTACAAAGGAAACCGAGCTGTGCACATGTGTGGGCCAGAGCATGGTCATTACTTCTGCTGTTTTAATTTCTGCTCCTAATGCCTGGAGGGATTCCTCTTGTAAACGATCTACTTTCACGGTCTGTCACCAGGCTCTTTCCTTTGGTTAGAGACAGAAGAGCCGCTGGGATCTAGCACTTCACACGCATCCACATCAAAACAACCTCATTATTCTCACTTCCCACCATTGCTTCAGCCTGGTCTGTAACGAGACACCTGGGCCGGGTGTCTGGGAAGCCTGTAGCACGCACTATGCCTGTAACCCAATCTTTGGGTCTGAATGATGTGGAACTCTTTTTAATAATTCCCTTTCCTCCCCTAGTTTTACCCTCATCCTGCTGATAACATTATCTGAAGTTCACAGCATGGAGCCTGGAAACATTCACGAGGTGGGAAATGAACCACTGGAGATATTTCTGCTGTTTCAATTTACCCTGAAATACATATAAATTATATGAACTTGTTCTGACAAGAAGGGAAATGTTAGCAAATGCTAGGACTTTCTCCAATATTTTATTACCTGGAAAACACCAGCATGGGTTAAATGATGTAGTTCTAACTGTATTGAAAGAGAGAGAGAAACTGTATTGAAAGAGAGCAGAGAGAGAGTGAGCTAGCAAGCGAATGAGACTGTATAGAATCTTAAATAATGGTGAGCCCATAAAATGCCGGGGTCTGACAGCTGGTTGATATTTATCATTAATACAGTTTTGCAAAAGAGCTGCGATGATGGTTTCCACCAGGGTTCATCATGAGCTTACTTGAGGCAAAGGAATTTACAGGCATTACTTCACCTAATCTTCTCAAGGCCTTTATGAGAGAAGTTCTAATTTCAGTTTCTCAGATGGTGAGATCTGCTAACGAGCCTGGGGTTTGTGTGTAGCTAGCGGTGAGAGGGGACCGAGGTGATGCTCTCAGAAACTCATAAGTGAGAGGCGACCAAGGTGATGCTCTCAGAAACTTATATGTGAGGTTATGCCTCTAATGCTGATTAACTACTAAGCTCAACACATTGCATGTCTCCATGTCCCTGTATAGTAAACATTTACTGACTTGCCCCCCCCCCGCCAAGTTTCAAATAGGCCATAGTAAGGCATGGACAGATAAAGGAAGACTTTATGGGATTTTTTTAGCAAAGGGAATGAGAAGGGCTGGTGGGAGGCGTCAGGGTTGGGTCAAGATCAAGGCAGGCTGTGGGATCCATAAGGCACTCATAAACCCCCTACAGTCTATGCCAACAAAGCATGAGTGACTTAACCAGGCACAAACACTCCAGGGTCCCAAGTCAGCCTCTGATGTCCACCCACTTGTCCGTCAGTAGAGCAGAGATGTCCAGGCCAAACATCTGTCCCATGGTGGGCAAATACTTACGCTGATAGAATTAAACCTCACTTTCAAGACAGTGCCACTGCCCATAGGGATGAGGAATTCTGGGATGAGCGAGGCACTTTCTCCCACCACACCTCTGTGTAAATTACTAATGGAGACTTCCTACGCCCTGGTGCTGCTGGGCTCTGGAGGCAGAGCAACCCACCCATGAGCTACTGTGTTGGTAAAGCACCCACTCGTGCTCGCTTGGCTCCATGAATATCTGCTGAATGAAGCACTATTACAGAGAGTCCAAGAACAGAAAAGGGGGGAATGAACTGTGCCATGCAGATCATACAGCAGTGACAGAGGTGGCCTGCTCATATAGGTGGCACTTGGCTCAAGTGAGTTTATCATCTGGTCACAGAGGATGCCCTAGAGGTCACAGGCTATGAGTGTGGATGGCAGGCTTAGCTCTTTACCCTGAAAATCCCACTTCTTCACTTTCCTGTAGTGATTAATGAGCTCATGAACCTTTTGGAGCCTGAATGGGAGAATGTGAGGGTCCCTCCCAGTCCCTCTGAACCCAAAGTCACCTAACTATGGGCAGAGAGTACAGTTCTCATGACCTTCACAGAATGACAACCCCACCTCAGGTCTCCTGGGAACCATCTTATTTTAAACCCTTGTCTTGGGTGGTCCAGGTCCTAAATCTGAGTTTCTTTTCCAGTATGGGTCCAAATAAAGCTAAGAACATGGGAAAAAATGAACCAACTTTAGCATTCTGAGAAACCGCTCCAGGGTTTATGTGTTAGCATTCTGTTACCGTGACAAAATATCTGAGATAACTTATCAGGAAAAAAGGTTTATTTGTTGCTCAACAGTTTCAGCCCATAGACACTTGACTATTGGGACTGTGGGAAGGTAATATATCACAGCAGGAAGAGCAGGGCAGAACATAGCTGCTCATCTCCGGGCATCCAGGAAGCCGAGAGATGGAAAAGGGCCAGGATCACCAAGTCTGCTTCAGGAACATGGCCCCCAGTGACCTAACTTCCTCCCACCAGGCCCTACGTTCTGAAGGTTCTACCAGCGCCCTTCAGCATCACACTGATGGCCAAGCCTTTAGCACTGGGCTTTAAAGGACGTTCAAGAGTCTAACTGTAACAGCATAGTTTACAACTCTGAACCTCCAGTGGCATTTTTAGCTTCCAGATAAGGGCACCATCCCAGCACTGCCTGATTTGTGCCAACCTAATGGCCACTGCAGCACAGTCAACCAACCTATTCTGAACTACTTTTCTATCTGCCATTAAAGGTGCATTGGTGAAAAGGGGCTTTCTCATGGCATGGCAGAAGCAGCTGGCACTGTTTGTAAATGAGAATGGGGTGGCAGAAAGTATGTAAGAGTCAAGTAAGAAAACCCTGGTTTGAATTCTTGCTACCAGTATGAACTTAGTGATGTTAATGACTAAGTGCCACAAAGTTTTCTTTTGTAAAATGTTAATGGATTGATTTCTCAGAAGGATTAAGGGATTGCCTTATCCATGAGACAGCCCCAGAGGGATCATGGGTAAGTTAACCCCTTGATCCATGACAGGACCCCAAGAGGAATTGTGGGGTTACCTAACCCACGAGATGGCTGACAGCCACTTGCTCCCTTCTCTCTACACTGCCCACAGGAAGGGATGGCTTGGTCCACTCCAGTAGGCTCTGGATTTCTGCCACCCCCCCGCCATAGTTTACGTCTTAACAAAGAGAACCTCATTCCTGACTTGAAGTTCTCCATTTTTACAACAAATTCATGTTTTAAAAGTATGCTGCTGAAAGAAGAAAGTTACCCCTGGGATTTATGGGCACAAAATAAATTCCTCTTAGGGAAGAGGACGAGTAAATGGGGTTTAGGCAGCAGCCAGTGTGTCCAGGGTGCTCATTACTGACACGTGATCTGGGAACTGGACCTTGTTTCAGTGTGATTTGGGGATTAAAACAAGCCCAGAGAAGTCTGAGTTTGCTAACAGGTTGTGTACCACACCCAGTCACAAAGAATTTGGGAAAAAAATTCTCATACTTTGAGAATCACACAGCTGCTGATGTTGAAAGTTCCCATCCAAGAGAAACATTCCGGGCAGGCTGCCTTTCTTACCCATACATAGGAATTTTCCAGTACAGTAGCCCTCCTGCTAACAGACTGGCCGGCTCTGCCTCTAGCTGGACAGTGTCAGCTGGATGGTCTGCGTTTCTTGGTTTCGGTGTGATCACAGTAACTGTGTGTCTCTACACTGGACGCCTCTGCTGCTTTGACAGTTTAGTGTCACCTTCTTTCTGGTGAGAAAACCATGCTTTTCTTTGGGATTTTACGGCACACCCCCATATTCTGGCCAATACAATGGCACATGAGCCAAGTCAGACTGGTCAGACATCACAGGAGCCAGGCCTTGACGGGGGAGCCCCAGAAGCACATGCAGCATGTCCACAGGACCCCACAGGGCCCATCTGCTGCAGCTGGCCCTGACAGTCTCCTCCGAAACCTGCTCTAAGCAGCTTTTCAATTCGGGGCACTACTTCATATCCTTTCTATATACTCGTTTCCTTTTGGCCAGAGATCAAAGACCTGTGACAGGTAGGTTTCTTGACCTACCATCTTGCTTCATGAAAGGGAAGACTCAAGTGCTTTGAAGGCTTATGGCATCCAGTTTGCCTTTTTCTATTTTCATACCATGGATATATCTTTGAGTAAGTGGGGAGACTGGTAGGGTAGGGGTTTCACTGACAACCGTGCCGTTAACTTACTGGATGGACACCTTACTTCCCCATTACACGAAACTATCTAATCAATAGGAGGAAGAGGTTGGTTGAGTTTACTTTTCTAGTGGAGCCACAGAATCACCCCAAGCAATTTTCCTTTGTGGGCTGGTAGCCCCTGGAGCCTGCTGCCAGGAGCACCCTTCTCTGTAGAAGCACCAGGAAGGGACGTTCCAGGATGGAAACTTCCCTGGGAAGCACACAACGGTACATTAGCATAATGAATGAGCACACACAGTAGCACATCAAAAGCGCCACACCAGGGAAAGATCACACAGCATTCAGCCCTCGAGGCTCTGTCTCATCCAGTACTTTTCTACCTCATGTGACCACAGAATCTTTTCTCTCTCTAAACTTGTATGGGACAACAATAGGAGGTGACCAGCATCAGCATGTCCTCAGGGTGGAAGCCTGGCCAGCTGTCTGCTGCTGAGGTCTGCAGGACTTGCAGTCCTATGGCCTGGGAAGTGTGCCTGCCACTCAGAGATGAGATGCATGACCTCACCTCAAAAGCACAGTGAACTCCCAGAGGCAGGAGACACCCTGGCTGGGCTTGGAATAGAAGATAGCACCTGATGAACCACTGAATTATTCCTTGTCCTAAATTCTCTGAACTAGAAGTGTTTGGATATTTGTTTGTATTCCAGATTTTGGAATATTTGTATACACATAATGAAGTATTTTAGGGACGGGGCCCAAATCTAAACATGAAATTAATTATGCTTCATTTATGCACTTGCACACAGCCTGAAGGTAATTTTACCTTCCTGTGTTCCTATGTTTTGACATTGGCCTGTCACATGAGGCCAGGTGTAGCATCTTCCAGATTTTGGAGCATCTGGAGTTTTAGATTAGGAATGCTCAGCTTGTATCAGAAGTGGTGTTTGTGGGGCACCGGCTGAAAAGCAACCTGAAAGATTTCCTCTGACAGTGTAAGTTGCTCTCACCAGTTCTGGGGAGAGCCACTGAGGCTGCATCGGGGTGACTCTTTACTCTTTCTCACCCTGCTTTCGAATGTGCTCCACACAGCCTAATAAGAATAATAATTCTTCCTCCTTCAGTATTAAAATTTCCCTCATAAAAGATGCACTAGACTCATTGCTACCCAAGAGAATGTTTGAGAAGGTGAAGCTTTTCCTTCTCAGGGCAATGTCCTCGGCTCACTGAAGAAACCATTCCTTTCCTTCCTTGGCAGAAGCAGCTCCTTAGCATAATCGTGCACACAGAGTTGGCAAGTACCTTCGTTGTCTCCCAGCCCATGCTCCTTGTCCCTGAGGCCCCGACAAATGAGGTCATACTCCATGGGGAACCCTCAAGCCCTGAACATTTGTCAAAAGAAGACCCTCAAGTAGTAGGAGGTCAGCCTTTAAAAGTGCAATAGATCTGAACAAGGGCTGGACATGCAAGGACTTCACACCCTTTGAGATGGTCAGAAAAAGTCTGGATCCCACGATGTTGGTGCTCCACTGAAGCTTTGTGGATTTGGCCTAGGTGGGGTCTTTGCAGAAAGGCTTAAGTAGTTTCTTGGGTGTGGGGGCAGATGTAAAATTTGACCTTAGGGAATGTGATGAGTTATTTTTAAAAAATTAATACCAATACTCAAGTATTTCCAAAATACATGAATTACTTCAAAAAGAATTGTTCTGGTTTTGTATGAAGAGATGCTCACTGCAGCTTTGGTTAAGAGCTATTTTAGTCATCTCATCAGAGTGTAGTATTTGCTCATTCCTATCCTGACATTTTTGTCTTGGGATTTGGAGAAGAGTTGCTGAGTAAGAAAAGGAGAGTCAGTTCTTTTCTATGTAGGACGTGAGTGACTGGAGAACAAATGCAGGCAGTAATCTCAAGCCTACCAAGCCTGGTACAAGCTGGAGACTACCAGGTATGCTGTGTGTGGGGGGGTCTGTATGGTCTAGAAGGACCCCCAGCATGGAGATCCCTGCTTCAGACTGGCTCCCTTCTTGGTTTAAAGCTGCTTTCCACCCGTGTGTACTAAACTCTATAAAGGAGGTAGGGTAGTGTCTTAGTCACTTTTCACTAGTCGCTGAGACCAAATACCTGATGCCCAAAGTTGGGAAAGGAAAGGTTTATTTCTTAGTTTTTGGAGGTTTCAGTCCATACTCAGTTGGCTCCAAGGCAGGGTGGCATGGCGGGGCCGCAGTTCATGGTGGCTGCAAACAGCAAGGCAGACACCAGCAAGAGAGCGAGACACCCCTTCTTCCTGCCATTACATCACATCCTGGCTCCACCCCCTAGGAGGATGTAGCACTGACACCACCAATCCAAGCACTAGACAATGAACCAATCACAAATGCACAATGCAAATACATGAGGCCTGGGGACCACTGACATAAACCATGACAGGTAGGGCCATTATTAAGCCTTTACGACTCATTATTAAGCCAAAGTCAAGTCCTTTGGTAACATGGTAGTAGACATGTATGTTGGCCAAAGATACAACCAAATCCATCATCAGATAGCTCCTCAAGCAGCACATGCTATGAAGGTACAAACTCTGGCCTAGAGACACAGGTGGCCCCTCTATGTCCCTGTCTAGGGAAAGGCAGAGAACACATGAGAGAGACTGGTGGGGGCATGGGTGTCTCCGGTTTCAGACCCAACCTGCCAACTAAGACTCTCAAGCGAAGGTGCCAGGAGAAAGCCAGCACTTTGTAGTGGGAGAGGATGAGCTACACAGTACAGCTACAATAAGAGAAGCCATTATGGTAAGGTCCACAAATGGTGCTTGAAAGTGGACAGTTAGGATCCTCCAGACCAGGCTCCTGACTGTCCAGAGTTTCCTATGAATCCTGAGACACCCTGGGCTCTGGGGAGAGGGTTGGCTCACAGCGACCCTGCTTGGAGCTATAGGAGCCTGCAATAATAATTGTGCATTTGTGATAGTAACTTTAACTGTGCCAACTAGACTGGACTGGGATCCACATGAAGTATGCTTCTGGCTATGTCCAGCCGATCAAGAAGGCATGACCTTGGATACTACGTAAGTCACAGGTTCTTTCCTCCCTGGCATGGTTCCTTTGCTCTCTCTGCTTTACAGCTGCCAAGAACTGTACGGTTTTTCTTACCACGCCTTTTTAAAACCATGGAGCCAGCCAATCGGGAACAGAATACCCTGAAACCATAAGCCAATTTAAACTCTCTTCTTATCAAATAGATTTGGAAGAAAGACAAAAAGAAGAAGAAGAAATGAAAAAAATAAAGATAATTATGAAAAAAAACCCTCTCTTCTTTTAAATTGGGGTGATGGATATTTTGTTCCAGCAATGGTGATTAATATAGCATTTTTGGGAGATTTTTAGACTGCTTTATGGAGATATAACTTGTGCCACAATCCAGTCATTTGAAATACAGAATTCAATGAGTTTTTAAAGCCATAACCTAGAATATTTCTGTTGTACCCCTCCTCCCAAAAAAACTTGTACCTTTTAGTTAAGGATTCCCAATTCCTCATCTCCCTATCCTCCTCAGTCCTAGACACCCACCAATCTATTTTCGTTCTGTGGGCTTGCCGATTGTAGGCATTTAATGGAATTTTGTATGTGATCCTTTGAGACGGGTTTCTTTCATTTAGTATAAATTTTAGAAGTTTATCTATGTTGTACTTTATTCCTCTAAGACCGAATCCTGATAGTCATAGTTTTTCCATTATTTGGGGGATACACATTTGCCATATTTCTATCTCTTAGCTCATATATATATATATATATATATATTTAATTGTACCAGGGATTGAAATAATGACCTCATGCTTGCCAGGCAGGCACTTGTGCCACTGAGCTAAATCCCGAGCCCCTCTCCCAGCTATCACAAATAAGATTCTGTACATGTTCATGTACAAGCTACAGTGTTGATATGTTTTCATCATTCTTGGCTTTATGGATGGGAATAGAATTATTCATGGTGACTCAAAATACAACTTTTACGGAACTGTGGTTGCACTATTTAATATCTGCAGCCCAGTGTATATTATTTTTAATTTATCCACATCCTCAACACTTATGTCTTTTTGATTGTAGTTGTCCTAGCAGTTGTGAAGCTGTATCCCTTTATAGTTTCCATGTGCTGTCCTCTGATGACTAATGATGTTGAACATTATTTCATGTGCTTATTGGACATCTATTTTCTCAGGAGAAATGTCTACTTGGCTCTTTGGCCCAGTATTTAGCTGGGTTATGTGTTGTTTTATTATTGAGTTGTGATAGTTTTTAAAAAATATTCCAGATATAAATTCCATATCTAACATGATTTGAAAATTTTCTCCCATTTTGGGCTCCCTTTTCTTTTTCTGGATGTCCATTAAACTCTGATGAATTTTGGTACGTCTGCTTTCTCTTTTGTTGCTGGTACCTCTGTTATCTAAGAAATCATTGCCAAATCCAAGTCATGCAGATTTTTACCCATGCTCTCTTCTGAGTCTTACACATCTAAATCTTTAGAACTCTGATGCATTTTAAAGTAAAAATTTATACGCAGTGTCAAGGCCAGCAGCCAGCTTCACTGGTTTGCATGCAGACACTTAACTGCGCCGACATGATTTGTTGAAAAGATAGATAATATTTGTTGATGAGACAAAGACATTTTATACTGAATGCTTTTGGCACCCTCGTTGAAAAGCAGTTGACAGTAAAAGTAAGAATTTAGTTACGAGCTTTCAATTACATGTCATTGTTTCTCATGTTGATCAGGATAGTGCCCCACTGTTTAGATTTTGATTTTATAGTAAGTTTTGAAGCTGGGAAGCATGAACTCAGGTCTCTTCTTTTCAAAGATGATTTTGGTTACTCAGGGTCCTTTGTAATTCCACATGAATTTTAGGGTAGTTTGCCCATTTGTGCAATAATGACAGCTAAAATTTTGATGTGCGTTACACTGGCAGTCAATTTGTGCAGCATTGGTAGCTTAACAAATCTTCCAATACATGAAAATGGGACATCTTTCCATTATTGAGATCTTCTAATAGTTTGCCACATCTGAGTTTTGTAATTTTTAAACTAACACATTAAATGTACAAATTAATAGGATTTATTGTGACATTCCCACACAAACGTAATCACGATGCAATGATCAGTCCACTCACCCTTCTACCCACTCCTCACTTCCCGGCCCTCTCCTACTCTGAAATCCTTTTGTGAAACTTACTCTAAATATTTTATTCTTTTGGAGGCTATGGTAAGACTGTTTTCTTACTCTTACTTTTAAGTTTATTCCCGCTATTATATAGAAATATAATTGATGTTTGTTTATTGATCTAACATCCTGTAACCCTGTTAAACTGGTTTATTAATTCTAATAGTTTTTCAGTAGATTTGTTAGGATCTTCCAAATATAAACTCATGTCATTTGCACACATACATAGTTTTGATATAGACAGTACAACTGGGGCCATGAGCTCCCCTCCATACACCTGAACAAGGGCAACACCCCAGGGTCAATGCCTCAGAGGCAGAGATGAGAAAAACAAAGACCCCTGAGCCTACCCTGGAAAATTTCAAAATCCCACAATGGGACACATGTGCCATATCCTCCTGCGTGACCTACAGTAGTCCTTCTTCCCCTGGAGCTCATTGATGACTCACACATACGGACTGCCTCTCACATAACCCAGTATAGCAGAGTGAACTATGGGAAAAGACGTGCACAACAGACACAGCGGGCATGACTCAGCACCCTGCCAGTCACATCAGTCATGCTCTGGGAGACCCAGTGGGAGGAATCCCACATCCAGGACATTTGAAAGCCCTAAACCCATGCCCCCACTGCTTGTGCCACTTTCCTTTCACCCTGCACAAGCCCACTCCATCTGCAAAATACACACCCTGAGGGTACTGTCATCTGATTAAACCTTGCAGCTCTTTCCCTTGCACACCACATCCAGTTCTTTGTTCATCACATACAAGGAATTGGGAACCTGTGTGGGGCCCCATTACCCACAGTAACATCCTGACAAGTATAGCCAGGGGGTAAGGCCCCTTCTGAGATTTTTTTATTCTCATCTCTTTCCCATTTTTGTGTCCTTGTTACTCATTGGAGGCATGTGTCAGACCATTCAATACCATGAGGATGCCTGCCCTGTGACAAGAAAACTCCCACCAAAGAATAACCCAGCTGTGAAATTAGGCTCTGCTGGGAGTAAGGAAACATCCACGGATCCATCAGGTTTACGTTTGTGTGACCTCTCTTGCTGCAAATGCTTGCAGCTTTGGGATTCCTCTTCAACAGCTCGAGTCTCCTAAGTCCCTAGGAAAATGAGTGCTTGTGCACAGAAGCACCAAAGACCAACAGACACTTGTTCCTTCTAACCAGAACTGGGAAGCAGTGTCAAGAGACACTACCCAGGACTTATAAAAGTCTTACCAGGTATTCCACCCCCTGGCCCAGAGTTAGATGGGACTCTGAAAATCCAGCTCTCCCAGGAAGACACACAATAAACATGAGGTCCTCTTTAGTACCTTGGGCAAAAATCTCTCATATAACCAGCACAGGAAACCCCACACCTGAGACATAGTGGAATAAACTGGTTTCCAGCTCACAAAGAAGAAAGCAATGTCCAAAAGCCTTATACACTTGTGGGTCCTAAACACTTTAGCCTGAGGGAGGGCCTCTAAACTGCTCTTTTGATACCCAACCCCCAAACCAAAGGGCACAAGCTCACTCTGCCTGATGCCATGGCTCCCCATTTTTGATCGCTGGGAATATGGCCTAAGCCATGCAGATTCAAGTGGTCACTCAGATGAGAACTGACATTATCCTCTGGACTTGGGGAAGTTCATGGACTCAAACTGAGAAAGATACCTCTGGTTTACACCCCCTACTTCTTTCCCCTAAGAAAGCCCCAATCCCTTTCTCTCTCACTCAGGTCTTCATGTCAGAAAATCCAAATCCTTTAAGTTTTTATGATATTAGTTATCAGGGAGAGGTAGAGAACTGAAGGGTGGAGGAGATTAATGGGAAATGGTGAACTCAGGAACAGTTCCCAGTATATTCCACCATGTGGGAAGGGTGAGGGGAAGCATGTAACCTCTGTGTTTTCCCAGCTGGTAGGAGATACTCAAAGCCTGCTAGAAAGGCAACATTTAAGCCCTTTTCAGCTACCTCCCCTGACCTTCCTGGGTCTTTGGGTTGCCTGTCAAGACCTGCCTATAGGACTTTTTTTTCCTTCTGGAGCCTCTTAGGTTTGCTTCTTTAATGCTAGTTTGCTTATTATGGTAATTTGGACCTCCAGTTTATCTCCCAACCAAAAAGGTATGTGACATCCAATTGTTAAGTGACTTCTCACTGTGCTACTTGCATCTTTCGGGATATTCCTTTTGTGACATGAGTTAGTGGAGTAGCAGGCAATTGTGGACAGAGGAAGGGGATAGGGAAGGGTCAATGGAATATACAAGAGTTCAAGTTTTTAACAAAAAAAAATCACTCCTGGGCTACTGGTGGCAGTTTGATTTGGAACCCCAAACTCTCCTAAACTAACAGCAGTTCAGATAGCTGCACCCGTTTTTTGGTCTCTTCCTATTCCTAGTTCTTGGACTGCCACCTACCAGATTCCTCACCCATTAGATATTCTTCAGCTCTTTGCACGTGAGCAAGCTCACCTGCCCTGCTTGGAATGGGCCAGGCAAAAACTTACCAGGACTCAGAGGTTTTGCTACCCCCAGATAGTGGCTCATGACTGAAGACTATCAAGTTATTCGCCTCTCAGTTAGGATTTCCAAGAGACACTTATACAGGGAAATTTGTCAGGGTTTTATTGAAGTCTCTGTGTGGTGGGGAGAACACTTACTATTCCTCCTTGGACAAGACATTGCCATGTTGGGTGATAATTGGCTAGAGATGTCCAGCCAGGAGGGCACCCCAGCTCCAGATGCCATATCTTGGAAATAGATTTTGGCCAAAGTGGAAGGTTCAAAGTTCCAAAGGAAGTGGCACTGGTGCCCACACAAGGCCAGAGACATTTGGCATCTGAATCCAAGAGCATTTGGATTTACTCAGGGAAACCCTGGGGCAGAACAGGTCAGAGGCTGACCCAGAGGGTGCCCTATAATTTTCCCATGACTTAATTATTACTCCCCCTGCTCACAGACCCATGATGGACAACACTTCATCTAGGCCTTCATGGGCCCGCTATCAAAATCCTGATCTTTGCCATAGAACTTACCCCTCCTCAGGAGCTGATGGAGCCGAGGACCTCTTCTTGTCAGCCTCCCTTTATAGGCTACCTCTTACTGACCTGCACTATCATTCCTCCAGGGGATAAAGACAAGCCCTTGAGCGCACCCCATACTAGGTGCAGGTCTGCCTATCATAAGGCCCCAGGCTCAGGGAACTCAACATCTAACTGACCCAGAACAAAGGTTAAGACCTTGACTGGCCTAGATTGCACCAATCAGTAAAACAATTATTTTTATAAAGTAGCTTACCCCTATGGGTACACCCTAAGAATCTACTGGGTAACCCACTTGCAACCCTCTACCTTGCAGCCCACTCTACTGTTAACTTTTTCAGGGGTGCTTTTGGTTTGTCTCACTTTAATCTTGACTTCCTCGTTTTCTATAGAGGCATCATCCTTGAGCTAGTCTTGCCCACTTCCTCATTCTTTGCCCCGTGAAGGTGAGGGACCCAGAGAAAAGCAGAGGGTCATTATAGAGTGTTATGATTTGTGTCTCATCCCCTCAAAGCCTCATGCAGCCATGCGGACAGACGTCAGAGTTCATGATTGATTCATGGTCTAATGCTAGGATTATGGGTGTGATTGCTACAACCATCCTAGAGTGGGTAGCCTACATACGATACAAGGGACAGAAAGAGTCTTCTTTCCTTGCTTGCTTCTCCCATTTTGCTCTTGTTGCTTTTGCCGTCTTTTGCCACTATGAACTGTTGCTTCTCTGCCATTCTACCCTGCCTTGAAGGCAGCTGATTATAAACTGAAACCTCCACAAACTCTGAACTAAACAAACTTTTCCTCCTTTAACCTTAGGTGTTAGGTATTTTGTCTCAGCAAGGAGAAAAAAAATAAACGATGCACAGAGGAACCCAATGCCCCCCAGAGAAACCACCCCCATGTCACACCCCAACCCTGCTGAACATAACAGTAATCAGCAGACTGTAATCAGCATTATTTAGGTCCTAAAAGGGGCCAGGATGGGGTTATAACACTGGGGGTGGAGAAACCAATGGAAGTTATACTTCCAGGCCACCTTAGTGGGTATGCACAGGAACTTGCCCAAGCCTATAATTTATCATTAGCTGAAAACAATCAGTCAGGGTTTTGATGAAAATCCAGACATTTTCAAACACTGGCTTTAGGAGGTACTCCATAAATACACTAAGCACGGAGTCTAGAAAGGGCCAAATTATCCCAGAGTAGTATTTTATTAGCCAGGCAGGTCCAGACAGTGAGAGAATGTTATAAAAATTCTAACAAAGCCCACACGCTGGGATAAATCAAGTGGTTGATGTGGCTTACATGTTCTATAATAACTATGATGAAGAGACTTCTGGGAAGATGGTGGAGCAGTAGACAGCAGATTAAACAGCCTCTCTGAGAGACAAGTCCAGACACTGGAATATAGCATCGTGGGGAAGACAAGAAGGGAGGAAGTGGCTCCCCTGGATCCAGGAAGACTCTAAAGTGAGAACTGAAGACCTCAGAAAGAGTAAAAAGAAAAACTTAAACAAAGAAGGCGGTAACTGGCAGCACCTTCATCTAGAGCCAGAGGAGCTGTTGGAAAGAACTTGGGGACACGTGTTCACAGGGATGGTGGTGGCTGGTGACCCTGGAGGCCTCTGCAGAGAGACACAACAGTGGAGGGGAGTAGTGGACATGGACTGAGTCCTCTGCACTGGCTGGCACTGAGTGCAGATGACTCAGTCCTCCCTCGGGAGAAAGTGATTGCTGGGAGCCATTTTGGAGTCCGGCCAGTTAAGCCCCAAACCAGAACTTCTGCTGGCTTCCTCCAGCAGCTCCTAGCTGGGTGCAGACCAGTGGAAATTGCTTGGACTGAGCCCTGCACCCCTGTACATTCCAGTGGCCATCGTGGAGATTCTCCGCTGCTGGTAACCAGCTCGGTCTGGAAGCAGGAGCCGGCTCTTCCCTGTGTGCACTCACTGTCAGGGAGCCAGTGCAGGTTGGGAAAAGCCGCAGACAGCCCTTCAGCAGTGCACCCAAAAGCCACTATCAGATACCGGTAGCCAGCACTGGCTAGAAGAACCAGCCTCACTTCAGAGAAATTGTAGCCAATGTGGGAAGTGCCTAGGACCCCACGACCCACTTGTCTGGAAGAACCCAGGAATATATCAAGACGAAGAAACAAAAGGCAGTCTCTGGCCTCCAACCCAAACAGAGCAAGTCCAGGGGATGTAAACACGGAAGAGATTAGGAGTCGCACACCTGAAATTTCTAAAGTGATGGCAACTGAAGTAAAGAAACAACTTCATGAGGCTATAAAAGAAATTCGAACAGAAATACTATCTGAGGTAAAAGTAGAAATGAAAAACATAAAACAATTGCTAATCACATCTAAAGAAGACATAGATCAAAAATAGAAGAGCATAGAAAAATGAAGGAAACCTTGAATGAAAAATATAAAGAAGATTTAGAATACATGAAACATTTAAAGAGATATCCAGGAAACTAAAAACTCCACTGAAAGCTGGCAAAACTGCTTGAAAGAAACTGAAGATAGACTTTCAAACCTTGAAGACAGTTTTGCAGCTTATGATCATGAAAGGAAAGATCTCGTAAAAACAAAGAACCAGGAAATAACAATTCAATAGCTGCAAGACAACCCAAAGAAATATAACTTAAGAATAATAGGTGTGATTGAAAAAGCAGGGGTCAATAAAAGTGACATTAAAATTCTATTTACACTAATATCAGAAAACTTCCCAAGCAAGAAAAAAGGAAGTGACATTCATATAAGTGAGGCATATAGAACTCCAGCTAACTATAACCAAAATAAATCTACACCTAGGCATATAATAATCATTATTTCAGAAATTCAACATCAGAATAGAATATTAAAAGCTATTAGAATGGCCCTGAAGCAAGGCCAGCAGATTGCTGTAGCTGCTGGTTTCAAACAGGAGCCTAAAGAGAATTCTTTCTGTGGTCTGTTGACCATTTCAGAACTTTGGAAATGGAATGGTCAATTCATCAGAAAGAAATAGCAGGTGAGTATGGCAGACTTTAGGGGGCCTGCAGGGGAGAGACCCTGGCGCCTCGGGACCTGCACCATG
>PVJX010032078.1:0-20698 GCA_004027295.1 Dolichotis patagonum | reverse complement strand
CCTATTTGCATATTTATTTCATTTGATATCATTTCAGACATTTCAGGTGTATGGCTTCTTTTTTCTTCTATGTACACGGCTTCTAAGCTTTCTTGGGGAGGGCTAGGGCTTTGAGCCTGCCTTTTGGTCTTTCCTTTTGTCATTTTTCTATATTTCCTTACTTTGAGCAGTGTTCCAAAGCTTTCTCTGCATGTGTGGCGAATTACCTCTTACACCCTCAGTTCCTATTGGGGCAGTGGCTCCCCCACAGGCTCTTGGCTTCCTCACAGGGTCCTAAATCCCCTCTGTGGGCTCCTGCCTCCCTAAGTTGTAAGGCGAATGCTGGGTGTGGCCACCCCAGAGCCTGTGGCATCTCAGGCAGGCCAGGCCACCGTGCTTTGTCCCAGGCAGGTCTCCAGGAGGTTCTCTGCGAGTGAAGGGTGGGCCTACAGGTCCCAAAGAGTCAGGCCAGAATGTTGGTTTCTGAAATGTTCCCAGTCCCAAACAGACCTGGCCAAGATGCCAGTCTCCACAATATTCCCAATCCAAATAGCCTGGGCCACTTTGCGGGTCCGAGAGGTTCAGGTCCCAAAGAGACAGGCAGAGATGCTGCTTTCTGGGAGGCTTCCTGGGGTGAAGGGCGGGGCTACGGGCCCAAACAGACCTGGCCCAGATGCCGGTCTCCAGGCAGTTCCCTGCGGATGAAGGGCGGGCCTACCAGTCCCAAACAGTCGTGCCGAGATGCAGGTCTGGGCAGACTTTCGATCCAAACAGCCCAGGCCACTCTCTAATCTCTCTTCTTATCACCCTGATGACTTTATCAAATCCTAACCACTTACCAAAGGCTCCACCTGTAAATATATTAGATTAAGTTTCCACCCTCTTAATACTTCACAGTAAGGTTTACATTTCAACACATAAGACTTTGGGGGATGCAGAAAATGTATCCAACTATAGCAATGCATATCTTCCTGGCTGAGCAGGACCAAAAGTCCAGAAAATGCTGACTTTACATCAATGCTACACAGCATGAAGGTGACCTGAGATCCAGTGATCCGTATGTTATGGTGGTGCCAGTGTGCAGCCACCAGATGGTGCTATAAATACAGAAATGCTGGTGCCAGATCCTGAATGTGCTGTTCAGAGAGACAAAGATCAGGGGACTGGCCAAATCCAGTGTGAAGATCGGTTAATGTCATAATTTCCGCCCTAAGATGGGGACCCAGTACAATTTCCCTGATTGTATTTGAATAACCCATGGCCTTTCTCAACACTTTAATTCTCCTAAAGTCCAGTAGTCCCATTTTTCTTTTAACTATTTCCATTCTGTACTGGGTATTATAGTACATTCCAGTAATCACAACTTATTGGTAGACCAAGGCAGGAGTGATGCAAATTTGAGGCCAGCCTAGGCAATTTAGCAAAACCCTGTCTCAAAAACAAATAAAAAGGGTCTAGGATGCAGCTCAGTGAGAGAGTGTTTGCCCATCACAAGCAAGGAAGTGCATTAAACCTCCAGTAATGAAACAAACAAAAACAGTTGCCACTCTGAAGCCAGTCTCAAGAGCAAACAACAGAAGGACCAGCATAATTTAAGAATATGGGTCAAATTTAAGTTCAAAAATTGTATTTTACATTCTGTGAGTTGCACATTCTTGAGCCATAGCACAGTCACCTAAAGTTTTTATACACAGATGGTATGGCCAGTTGTGAAGATAGGCTTCTTTCACACCAGAAAAGCTTGGTAAAATGTCTATTTAAATCATTTGCCTACATATTATAAAACTGAGTTATTTGTCTTAAGTCATTGAGCAGTAAGACTTTTTTTTCCTGTATCCTGAATACAAAGAATTTCAGTGCAGTATTCTTTGCAATATGACCTGCAAATATTTTCTTCCAGGTGATATCTTTGCATTTTCCTAATAGTGTTTTTTTTTTTGAAAAGCCAAAGTTTAAATTTAAATGCAGGCTAATGTGTTGATTTTTCTTCAGAGTCCATTCCTTTGGTATCATCAGATTTCTTTTTATTACTCTCCTCAAGGAAGAAATTGGGCACAACAGTTTTGGAAAATTGCCATTTCTTACTTGATTTTGGGCAGGAGGAAGGAGGCAGATTTCTCTTGATTTTATTACAGCATGAAGAGCACAGAGGAAATGAGAGCGGGTTTTACATCCTCTTCCTGCTCTCCTCCTCACAAGTGGTAGACATCAGGGGAGAGGCCTTGGGCATTACTCAGGGGCTGCTGGTGAAAGTCTTTGTGTCCCTGGCTAGCATGGGCTCTTGGTCTATGTGCAGAGAGAAGTCATATGTGAGTCAGTTTTTTTTTAAATTTTATTTTAAAGGGGGTAAAATTAAATACAACAAAACAGAACAGAGCGGGACATAAGAAAGCATAAATTTCAAAGCTAGACAACCAGAGATCTTCACTATTTGTCATATTGTCTCTTGTTTTCTACCAAATGGTTGTCTATCTCTTTGCATACAGAGAGCTCATACTAAATAACATAGCCAATCTTTTCACAAGATGTGTAGTTCACTGGCTGCCACTTGCTAAGCCGGGGAGGGGGGGGACGGGACTGGGGACAGGACGACATGAGATGTTTGATTCTCAGCCCGCATGCCAGCAGGCTCACAGCCACTTTCTAGAGAGGGTAGGAGTTCCTTGTTCTACCGGCACCTCAACCATATGGTGCAGGTCCCGAGGTGCCAGGGTCTCTCTCCTGCGGGCTGCCGAAAGTCTGCCACACTCACAGTCACCCCCCAGAGAGGGGAGGAGCTCCTTGTTCTCCCAGCACCCCGAGTCAACCGCACCTTGCAGGTCCCAAGGTTCCAGGGTCTCTCCCCTGCAGGCCCCCCAAAGTACTGCCATACTCACCTGCTATCTCTTTCCGATGAATTGATCATTCCATTTCCAAAGTTCTGAAATGGCCAACAGACCACAGAAAGAATTCTCTTTAGGCTCCTGTTTGAAACCAGCAGCTACAGCAATCCGCTGGCTTTGCTTCTGGGCCACGTGAGTCAGTTTTAAGGCTAACATAAAAGGTTTTATTATCTATCTATCTATCTATCTATCATCTATCATCTATATAGGAAAGAAACACAGATACAACATACATGGCTGCCCCATAGCTACCCCAACCCACAGACTGAGTTGCAGTGAACAAAAGGCACATCTTGTATTTATAAGGCCCAATCCCAGTTTCCCTGAGCATCCTACTTCCTTATCTCCGGGACAGCACCTCTTGTACTTTTGATCAACTATTTGCATTCTTTCCCAAAGGAGTGTGGCAGCTTGCATCTTTGATTGGCCATTTGCTTTATTTGCCATTCTTATCACCCCAAAATGTAGCTGTCTCCTATTAGGCTGCTAGCTCAAAGCCCTGTCAGCTCCCTGCCTCCCCTACAAAGCCAAACTGCAGAATCAGACTGTCTGGCTTCAAATCTGTCTCTACAGCTTGTTTGCTCTTTGGCCTCAACCAAATAGCTTAGCCTCCTTTGAGGTCCTGTTTGCTCCCGGCCTTTTTATTCTGACAGAAGAAGGGAAACATCATTTGGAAATGCCAGGGATGAGGGATCTTGGGACCCATACAAGGGATTTTCCTGGATCTCACCTATTCTTACAACAGAAGGGAAATGATTTGAGGCTGAAGCTTTAGAGCTTTAAAGTTCTTTGTTTTAAAATTCTAGAGCCATACTCAGTGATCGGCATCAACTTCCATTGTAGCTCACATTGCAAGTGGGAGGGTAGGTGCAGTACTCACAAATGGTGATGATGAGCTATCTTGGGAAATGCTCACTAGTTTAAGAAATATTTATTAAGCACCTAGTATGTGCCAGGACAGGATGCATCTGCAGAACAAAGCAGACAAAAATCCTTTTTCTTGTGGAGTGATATTCCAGGAAAAGGAGACAGTCCATAGTGATGCACTTGGACTTAAAATGGGGCCATGAATGCCCTGCTGACCCATCCTAATAAGGAAATAGTGCAAGGCAAACACAAATTTAATAATCTAATCTACTGAGTTCTGGGCTGAGCAGCACTGCAAGCTTACACCGTTGGGAGTTCACGCTTGTCAGTATGTGGCCAACTGGGCGCTGTGGCTCACAGTTGCTGCCCAGCTTCAAACCAAACACACAGGCCCAGAAGAAGACTGAAATTCAAAGTCCCAAGGTTTCTGCTGCATGTATATCATTTTTCACGCTATCATAAAGCTGAAAAATTGTAACTCAAACTGTCAAAAGTCAAACCATTGTGAGTTCCTATACATTCAAAAATAACAAGCCAGGCCTGGTGAGGGACAGCTTCAATTTCAGCATTCTGGGAAGTTGGGGCAGGAGGATTGCAAATCCAAACCCAGTGTGAAGTTAGAAAGATCCTGCATCAAAATAAAAGGGAGCTGGGAATATAGCTCAGTGGTAGAATGTCCCTGGGTGCAATCCTCAGTACTGCCAAAAGAAAAAAATTGTATGACAGAAGTGTAAGTGCTATGGTGATGGAGAAAATAGCAAGAGCTGGGGGTCAGGGATGCTGGAGATGTTTTGCATGTATGAGTGGTTAGTGGGGAACTCATCAAGACAGTGGGGACATGTGAGGAAGGGAAGTGACACCTGCAGACAGAGCCACAAAGAAGCCCTGGCCAGAGCACAAGCTCCAAGGCACTGATAGGCCCCACATGCTGAAGGATTCCTGTGAGATCTGGGCAGAAGGAACAAGGAAGAAGGATGCAGGAGAGGAAAGCAGAGAGGAAGCAGCGCCAGACAGTGTAGGCCTTGCAAACCCTTGTCAAGGTCTTCAGTTGCGTAGAGTGAGGTAGAACAACTCTGTGCAACAGTGTCTGAGTGTCTATGCAGTTGTACAAGGATTGCCCTCAAATTATGTTCTGAACCAGACAAAGAATTCAGTGTGTCATTGTATACTAGAGACCTTTTTAAAGATGGCAAATGGCACTGTGTGGATAATAAAAGACAACAACATTGATCTAACGTATTATAGAGCTGCTAAAAAAATATGAAAATATTGATCTGCATTCATGAGTAAAACTGAAGTACAGAAAGTGCATGTATTTTCTGAGTTAAGTTTTAAATTAATTTATCAAAATAGAGACTGGGATGTTACAAAGGATAATTCTTTACAAGGTAGGCTATGAATAAAGAGCTCCAGTGTTACAATGGAGGCAGATTTGTGGTTTTTATCTATGCACAGAAGATGAAGTTTTTACAGAGGAGTAAGATGCTCACTGAAGTGAGATGCACAGGTTTTTATGTAAACCGAGGAAGGCAGAGTCGTAGTACTGTCTCCGTGTGTGTCCTGGAACCCCAGGTTCCCTGCGTTTGGGAGGAGGGTGAAGGTCTCACCCAAACCACTTCTAGCTTTTTCACTCAAATTGGGGTAGATCTCTGAGTACCTATCCTCCCCAGCGTGGTCCATTTTTGCGTACTTTCGTGAACAGCGCATCATTGGCGCCCTCTGGTGGATGGTTCTAACCGTAGCCGAGCAGGCGGCAGTGCTTTGAAGTTAACATTTAATAGAAGCCCTTAGTATTTGTACTAACAGTTCTTGCTTAAAATCCAACGTTTCTATTTGCTAATGATAAATATTCCACAGCGTATTAAAAGTACTTGAATACCAAGTTTGTTTTTAAGTAAGCACAAAATAATCACAAAAACGTGGGTGGAACATTTCTGCACATTAATGGCCACTAATTTGGGGTGCTTAATGTTCTAAGTGCTCTATATTTATTAACTTATTTAAGCCTCATCCAAACTCTATAGGGTGTTATTATATTTGCATCTTATGGAAAGGTACACTGAAGCGTAAAAAGACCTCTTTTGCCCCAGGTCACTGAACAAGTGGGAGCAGGAGTATTATTAAGACTCAGTGCTCGCACTGCTACACAATACTATTATTCATGAGGCTGGATTTTAGTTGTTTTTATACAACGTCTAATTATCTAGTGTCAGTCTTTTTATTCTTTAAATACTTTTGCTTTTTAAAAGAAAATCAAGATTCGTGCACATAGGTGTGTATGGATACATAACATAAAGCACAAGTGAAGGAAATTATATATGTAAGAAATACCACTTCCAGATAGGCATATAGCAGAGAGAATTATATATTTGATACCAAGTGAGATGAATACATGTCTTTGAATTTTGAAGGCTATTTTTGTGGTTATACATACACTCCATTAATAACATTTGCTGCTATTCATTATCTGTTCTTCAGATTCTTCAGATTGAGGTTCATCGTGTAAAATTGTGTGTGTCTTAATCTCTGTTGATCTAAGCTTTTTGATCTAAGCTTGTTGATCTAAGCCGCACAGATGTTGAATTTATCTTTGAGTGCTGGCAGTGGGGACTCCATCAGTACTTGTTAAATGAATGGTCAATGAAATGGATGAATACCTACCTCAGCTAAACTTTCTCCAAAGTAATGTGCTCACCGTATTGATCGTAGAGGCCCATGTAGTGCACATCGTTCATTACTTTCTTATCTACTTTATATATACTAACTCATTTAACACACAGCAACTTTGGGAGGCAGGTACCATTGTTACCACTTTACAGATGTAGAAACTAATGCACAAAGACTAAATAGCTTGCTCACGCTGGTAAGCGGCAGAGCTAAGACTTAACCAGGAAGCCTGGCTCCAGATCTCATCGTGCACGGCCTTATGCAAACAACCCCGAGCTGGCCTTGGCCGTGGGTGTTTTTACAGGGCTGCGGAGGGACGCACGGAGGAGTTTCTTGGGCTCGATGGGTAGGTGGAAAGCGTACTGAGCGTGGACTCCCTCGGCGTTGGGAAACTTGAATTTAATAGGCTCCTCCAAAGCGAACTCACTGTGCCCACCCCAGACCCCCGAACCCGCTCCTGCTCTGTGCTGTCTCTGGAAGGGGACACAGCAGCCTGGCTCTCTCCCCAGCCTTGCTCCTTTCAAGTGTCACACAACACTCCAGAGTGGATTTTAAAATAAACTTCATTTTCCCCCTTCTTTAAAATTAACTTCATTGGTAAACTTCTGGCATACATAATGAGTTCATTCATTATAGGCATTTATACCTGTACATATTTTAATTTTTTCCCCATTTCCTCCCCTCACTTCAAGCCCTCTTCCCTTCTTCCTTTATACAGCTTTGTTTTGTTTTCTTTTTATTCTTTGTTATTTTTGTTTTATTTATTTATTTCTTTTAATTTTATTTATTTTACTTTAAAGATAATGAAGTCCAACAAAACAAAATAGAATAAAGCCAATCAAAACAAAGCAGCAAAATTGGTACAGAACTTCAAAGCAGGATATTAGGAAAATAACAATAGCTAGCATAGTATATCTTGTTAACTTCACAATAGTTGTCCATTCCATCAGGTATAGCAAAATCAAACCAAAACAAAACAGAATAAAATCAATCAAAACAGAATATGGAATAAAGTCAAACAATTAATTAGAACAAAGCAAAGCAGTGAGAACAATATTGGACTTCAGAGACAAGGCAGAAGGAAATCTCCCGTATTTGCTATATTGCATGCTGTCATCCTCCCAAGAGATGCTCAGACCACTGGCCTCAAGCCTGCAACACAAGCATTTAGCTGCTTTATGTACCTTAGTTGCTAACTACTCAGCCTGTCCTCTGAACCCACTGGTTGCTTACGGCAGGCAGGGAGCGGTCAGGGATTGATTCTTAGCCTTCGCACTGGTAGGCTCACTGGAGGTGCCATCGGACTTTTCTCTTCCTGGTAGCTGCAGGGCTTGCATGGCTTACCAGAAAGGCTGGCTGGTTGGCTTCTCTTTCTTATTTTTGTATCCCTATTTTTTCCCTCCCATTCTTCTCCTCTTCCTTGTTCCTCTTCTCATTTGAACAATATCTATCATCCATTTTGGTCTTTATTTACATTTTCAGTTTCTCATAGCAGAGGAACAATGTGATATTTACACTTGTGTGTCTGATTTATTTCACTTAAGAGAATGGCCTCAAGGTGCATCTGTTTAGCTAGAGATGTCTCAAGCTTATCCTGCTTTATGGTAGACTAGTCCTCCATTGTATAAAAAAGACCACATCTTCTTCATCCATCATCAGTTGATAGGCATCTTGTTTCTGCTATTACAAACTGTGCCGCTATAGATATGGGTGTACATAAATTGCTGTGATGTGGTGCTCTTCACTCTTTTAGCAAGACACCTAGAAAGGCAATACCTGGGTCATATGGAATCTCTGGTTTTAGTTTCTTGAGGAATCTCCATGCTGATTTCCACAGTGGCTGTACCAATTTACACTCCCAGCAGGGGGGAAGAATTTCTGTTCTCCCACAACCTTACCAGCATTTCTTATGGGTTGATTTCTTGATGATAGCTATTCTTTCTGGAGTGAGGTAAAATCTCAGTATTGTTTTACTTTGCATTTCTCAAATGCCCAGTGATATTGAGCAGTTTTTGAAATATTTATTTGCAGTTTGTACTTTTCATCTGAGAAGTATGTGTTCATTTCAGATACCCATTTTTTTCAGATGCTATTTTTGGATTGAGTCTTTAAATTTGGGGGTATGCTAAACAAAACTTTATTTTTAAAGAAGTATTAGGTTTATTCACATACCAGTGGACAAATAACTCTTTGAGACCTTCTCTCAATTGTTTTGGATATATGTCCAAAAGTAGAATTGCTGACTTCTATGGTACTTCTTTTTTCTTTTTTTTTTATTGGTACTGGGGATCAAACTCACAACCGTGTACTTGCAAGGCACGTTCTTATGCCACTGAGCTAAATCCCCAGCCCCTTATATGGTATTTCTATGTTTAAGTTTTTGAGAACCTGCCATACTTTTTTTCCATGATGCCTGTACCATTTTATCTTCTCACCAAGCATGTGCAAGAATTCCAGTTTTTCATATGGAGATGAAAGGGAAGAGACACAAGTAAAAAATGAAGGCAGAATCCATGAAATATGAATTTCATGAATATATCTTGATAGGGGAAAAGAAGAGTATAAGATGACTCAAGAATTGTGCAAAAAAGAATGCTTCAAAGCTGTGGTTTGGGCCAGGTATATGGTGCACAGCTGTAATCCCAGCACTCAGGAGACTGAGGTAAGAAGATAACTGTGAGTTCAAGGCTAGCCTAGACTACAAAGTGATTTCAAGGCCAGCCTGAACTGCATAATGAAACCCTGGCTCAAAAGGACAAAAACAAAAACAAAACTGTTGCTAATGACTTGTTAAACCATGCTCACTGGAGTTGTTTATTTAATATTATTTGTTGAAATGTCAGCAAAAAACCATGTTAGGTGATTCTCTACTTTCCAGTAGAAAATTCTCTGCTTTTCAATAATGTTTTTATACATAGTTTTTGAAATTAAGTATGGAAATGTATGTGCAACTGTTGACAAGGGACATTCCATTCTCTATGAGCTGAAGCATCCCAAAATACATATGTCTCATCTTTTAGGCCCAAACTTGGGACATCTGGCTTTAGAACTTGCTTTATATTATACTTAGTTTTTTATATTTCTTTCACCAATATATGCATATTAGCTTAAAATTTATGAAACTTTAGTTGAGAAAGCCTCTGGCTAATGTCTGCATGATAATTCTCAATTTGTCTTGTTGATTGTGGTAAGTTATGGGATTTATGTTTTTAGTCACCCATTCTAACCTGCTATTTTCCCATTTTCTACACATTTATTTGCCATACTAAGGGCAAATCCAGTAAAGTATTCAAATATATGCCTAAATAATCTGCCTTTAATGGATAAAAGAGGCATAGCGCTAAAATTGAACTTGAGCTGGCATGATTGCTTGATAGACAATATACAAAAGATCCCTCCCTGTACAAGAGCACCTTTACTAAACAGTGCCTGCTATAAAGGAGAGTAAAGAGAATGGAACTTCCCCTATATTTTGAGAATTTTTCAGGTAATCACAATATCTTTTACAGTACCACAATACATTCCTCTGCTTCTAATTTCTCTCTTCATTCCTTTGATAGAAACATTCTAGGGGCTGAATTGAGACCTGCCAGAACTTGTAGATTTAAGTGCTAACCCCTCAGCACTTTAGGATATGTCCTTATTTGAAGATAAGGTCTTTAAAAAGGTAATTAAGGGAAAATGAGGTCATACAGTTGGGCTTTAATCCAATAGGACTTGAGTCTTTCTAAGAAGAGATTAGCACACAGCCTCATATGAAGGGAAGACCAGATAAAGACACAGGGAGAGCACAGCCATCTCCAATCTAAAAACTCAACGCTGCTGACACTGTGATCTTGGGCTCTGCATCTCTAGAATTGTGAGAAGATAAATTTCTGTCGTTTAAGTCACAGGGACTGCAGTGCATTGATATGTGGGCTCTAGAAGCAGTCCTTTAATCGAACACTAGTAACCTCTCAGCAAGACCTTCAGGGTCTCCTGGGCTGACGCCTTGAGAGATGCATTTCCCTTGGCCCCAGGTGAGGACCAGGGTTTGTGAGCAGTCGGATACGCAGGTTGAGGTCACACTTGAGTTCCCTGTTCACCTCATAGGCCTCTTCATGGAGCTTCACATACCAATTTTTTAATTTGAGGAAACTCGGATTAGGTCCTAAAATCTGGAATACATTCACCCCTTCACTTGCAAGCAGATACTTACCTTCCTTAGAGTCCATGATGCTCATAATGTTTCAGATTAGTGGACAAAATGAAAAAATTATAGTTATAAGGGAGGGTGCAGTGATGAGGGAAAAGACTTTTAAAATCCACACTTACATTTCTACCAAGATATGAAGAATATAGAAAAACCTTATAAATCATTATAAGAGAATATTTTCTTAACTCATCATGAAAGTAATAGATACATGTGGTGCACAATTCAAAAGACAAAAGTTTAAGGAAAGAAAGGTGTCTCCCACAATGCTACCATTCACAATAGCTATTACAGATGTTGTAAGTTGCTGTCCCCCCAAAAGCTTGGCATATGTATATATGAAACTATGTGCATTATAACAATGATATCGCCCTGTAAATGTGCTGTTTTGTAAACTGTTCCAGATGAAAATAGATTATAGATATTTTCCAAAATCATCCAATATTCTTTGAAAATGCAAATTTTATGGTTGCATTTCAATATCCCTTATATATAGCTATACCTTATTTATTATTTAATATCCTAATACTCATGTAAAATATGTTTTTAAATCAGAAATATACACAAAATTGTAGTGGAAGTATAGTGAAGTATATAGTGCAAGAAAAACATTTTTGAAAGACATTATGTTCAGTTACTAAAAATTTAAGGAATTTTACTGAGACAATTGCAACTGAAATTATTCTTTCTCAGTAATTATGCATTGTCACTGGAGCTACTTTAGTTTTACTGAAAGAAATTTAATTAAATATGAAGTTAAATAAAATTTGTTATTACTCATTTTTAACAATATGAGCACTTGAAAAGGTTTCTATGAATTCAAAGTGCAAAATTTCCACATTTTCTCTCTCTATATTTGCTTTTCTTTCCAAATTTGCAAAGGTCTGGGATAGTTTTCAACATTTTCTGAAAAATTTCAGTCTGTCAAACAAGTTTAAAATGCCTGAACTTCTGTTTGTATTAAAGAATAGAAGGAATAGAAAATGTTAGTGTGTTTACTTTAAAATGGGTAGTATTGCAAGATAAAAAGTTTACTACATTGCAACCACTATTGAGCATTTGTTAAGCATTTAGTACATGCCAGGTACTTTCTCATGAATGATTTTGTTCAATTCTTACTGTAATCTCACAGTTTAGATAAGATGTATTTCTTCTTTTTCACATGAGCAGAAACTGTCAAAGAGATTGAATCAATTGCCACCAAAACAGAGACCCTAAGTAGTGAGTTCCACAGCATGTGTTTCTTCCATTACACAATACCCAGTTTTCTGATGGCCAGGACAGCTATTCAAACAGTTTTTGTACTCCTTAATGGGTGTGCCCTGGTGAAGAATATGCACACATAGGCCAGGTGTGAGGATAAAGTAATCCAACTCATTATGTGGGTGGTTATGGGAACCATTGTTATTGTTTTGTAATCACATACTCATATTAGGAACAGTGCCTATCCTTGGGAGAGCAACAAATACACATGCATGAGTGACTACCAGGAAAGTGATAGGACTGTGCCTTTGCAAATGTCCCATATAAGCTGGTTCCTACAGCCAAGACATAACTGGGGAGCCAAATATTGTGACAAAACTTTATCATGGCTACAAACTTGAAAGATGTTCAGAAGGTTAATATTTGAAAATGCAATGACTTTGTTATTATTATTTTTTATCCTTTTTCTTTTAACTTGACGCTTGGCATTGATTTTCTGGCTCTGAACTTGATTTACTTTGAAAAAAATACATACGTATCTCCCAAATAAGATAATATCCAGAGACAGTATGAGAATCCTGGGGTTCTGACAGGTGTGGTTTTGAGGGGTATTTAATAAGGGAGGTTGGGTGCCAGGGTAAAGCCTCTTTACCTTTGGGCACTGTGTGGGAAGACCCCTAAGTGGGCAGTGCTCTTGCAGAGTGACTCATTAAGAAGTAGAACTGGCCCCACCTCTTGTCCTCCTATTTTGGGTTTTGAAGCCCCATAGGTTTGCCAGCTGCAGATTCAGAATTTCACATCATCTCATCCAATTCCAGATTGAGATTTAGCTCTCACTCCTTCATCTTCCCAAGTACCTACTCCTCCACAGGACCATCAGTATTGCTGACTCTGTGTCCAAAACGTGCATCTGCTTGGATCACATCGCCCACTTCTCCCACCTACCCTGTCATTCAAGTCCCATCATCACTCTTTTGGACCAATGAAATGGCTCTAAACTGGCCTCTGATTCCCTCACTCAGCCTCCTCATGGCAGCCACAGTGAAGAGATCGAAGTGTTCTCAAGATTCTTTATTCTCCCTTTTATCATTCCTCATACTTCTTTTTCTTCCTCTGTAAAGCTTACCCCAATGTGTAATTACCCCTCCCTTCCTCCGCCTCCCCTCGCCCACTCCCTGTTGGTACTGGGGAATGATCACCAAGCCTTCACACTGGGCTACATGCCAGTGATTGTTTTTTTAAACAGGATTTTGCTAGATCATTAAGGTACCCAGTCTGAGCTCAAATTTGTGATCCTCTTGTCTCAGCCTCCCAAGTTCCTAGTATTACAAGTGTGCACCACACACTCATCTTGTCTCCTTTGCCCCTCCCATCTCTGCAATAGAGTGGTGGTGGGGTAATAACAGGACCCTGTCAGGGGCCAACCTATAACCTCGTGCCTGACCAAAAGCAATAAAGATGAAACACAAACAGACACAGAATAGGTTAAAATGTGGGGGGCCAGGGGACTCTTGTCTCCCTTCAAAAAAGAGCCCCAGGTGACTAGCCCACCTTGACTTTATTGACTCAGACACAGGCACAAGCAATCAGATAAAAACAGTATTCATCTGTCTCCCACCATCCATGGTACCCCTCTGAGGAAACAGCAGGATCTCAGCTGTATTACTTTTCCCCGCAGCATGTCAGCACACATTCACTCTGCCTTTCTCCCTAGTGCTCACAAAAGAGGCCATTTAGGTCTTAATCTTCCTATCTGGTCTCCCACATGTCCACCATTTTGTTTTACAGTAATAGCAGTTGAATACCAATCATTGCTTGTTTATCCCTAGAGGAAGAATGTGGGTGTGATTATTAGATCTTTTGCCATGAGTCTAGCCTTTAATGACTGTGTCTCCACCCATAGTTGTAATGTGTCTGGCTGATTCTTTTTGAGGGGCCAGCCTTTTCTGACTGCCTGTATTATAACTAATTTAATTGTTTTATGTCTCTGAAGAGGTACCCATCACTGCTATGAGAGGGTAACAGGTAACAACTGCTTTAACTTCTTTAGGCTGAAGAGGGGTGTAGTTGTGACCAGTAGTCATGGAACCCTCCAAAGGGCCCTCAATAGACTGTACGCATTCTTGTCTCAGATAGGTGCTAATGATGAAAAAGTCTTTCTGCTTCCTATTTTTCTTCAGTTGTTGCCTGAGAGAAGGCTTTCACTGGTGAGGAGTACATAATTGTGTTTTTCTATGGACACATCATGGGAGGACTTCTCTATGGTTGTATACTGTCCATTTCCTGCAATTACACCGGCAGACCCCTGCCCCCATGTCAACAGAGTATCGATCCCTTCTGTTTTCCTGTCTCTGGGGACTGCCACGACACTTGTGCCTTTTCTTTCTTCCCATGCTTTTGTACTTTTAACCAATGTAATTCCATTGGGGTGCTGTCTATATTACCAATAGGACTCAAAAATTAACTATAAATGTTTCAAAATCAAGGTGAGCATGTGGCTTATGAATGTAAGACTTTTTTGTAAGCTGGTTAGGAAGACAAAGCCACTCAATAGGCTGACACTTACTATTCATTTGACCAAACAGTCCAGTAGGAGTGAGGAGTAGGCAGTATGATCAGCATAAAAGGCATGGTCAGACTAATCTGACAAGATTGGGTGTGTTCAGGGTGGTACGGTGGCATAGACAAAGACTAATCTGAAACACTTGTCTATCTGCCAGAGTAATCTCCATTATCTGGAGTTTTTGAAAAGCCTCAGGTGTGAGGCTATGAGGAAAATTCAAATCTGGATCTCCAGGTATTTCTAATTTTGGACAAATCCAATTAATGTCCCCCAATAATTTCTGGAAATCATTTAATATTCATAACCCCCCCTTTTTTTTGGTGCCAGGCATGGAACTCACGACCTCATGTTTACCAAGCAGCCACTTATGCCGCTGAGCTAAACCCCTGGCCCATTTTTTTTTTTTTTTTTTTTTTGTGCCATCAACCTCATGACCTCACGCTTGGTAGGCAGGCAGGCGCTTATGCCACTGAGCTAAATCCCTAGCCCCCATAACCCTTCTTAATGTTAAGTTCTTGCTCCTTCCATTACCAACATTCCCAAATAACTTTAAAGAGAGATAGTTTGATTTTTTTCTGGGGCTATGCATAGCCCATGTCGTATGAGAGCCTGTTTATTGTCTGCATAAAGGGTAAGTTGTTGCTGAGAATCCACAGCAAGTAATCACTTTCTATCAACAGGTGGGATTGCCTTATTGGTACTTTAAATTCACCACTCTTTCAGCAGATCCCTGCCCCAAAGATTGACTGGGATCCCTGCAAGAAGTGACTGAAAGACTCCCTTAAAGCTACCAGGGTCTGCTCTGACATCTCAGATAAGGCTTGGTGCGTCCCTCTCCGAGGGAGGGGGCAATCGTACCCTTTCTTGCCTAGAGCTGAGTGCATTGTTTGTGGATATGCTGTGTTTTGCCACAATTTTAACTTTGTATTTTTGAAAAAGCCTAATTTTGTTTAATTAAGCCAAATATAGGTTGGCAAACACAGAGAACCCACAGCCCTCGGTACCCACATCTTGGCACACTCTCAAATAGTTTCTAAGATTTTTAGTTGCTTAGACAGCCCCTAGCACAGTCCTTATTAGCACTGCCAAAAGCCAGCTGCAATATAATAATCTCTACTGCTTGGGCATGTGGCATCAGTCATCAGAGAGTTTCCTGCACCCTGGCCAAGAAGTGGGTATAGGGCTCCATAGGGGCCTTGAAGAATATGTAAACAAGACTGAATGAGAATACTGTCCTCAGGAATAGTTACCCAGGCTCATTTCATTATGAGAGACATTTTATGATAAGCTTGTCTGGAAGGGTTAACTGTGAGATTAGATCAAGTACAAACCTGTTCCCAAAAGCATTTCTTCCATAATCTCTGGATGTCTTGCCAACTGAGTCTGTTGGACTTGCTCAGCTGCTAACTCTTGAACATTAACAAGAAAATTTAAGTATTGCTCTGCAGAAAGACAAAACTTAGCTTAATGTCTCAAAGAGATAAAGACAATGCTCCCAGAACAGTCTCCAACAAGCCCAATGTGAAATCTCTGAACCCCATCATCCGTGACACTGGATGTTAATTCTTTTAGCAATTTAAACTCCAAAGAATTGTGCTCATGAACATTTTATTGTGGATTAGTAAGATTAGGATGAATATTAATTGGAAATGCATGTGTCCCATAGGGCTGTCCATTAAATGCAATCTGTCTAACCAATTTTTGATAGGGAGACGCTTCTGTCTCAACCACAGATGTAGGAGAAGGAGGAAGACAAGGAGGAAGAGAAGAGAACCAGGGTTCCTCACCCTATCGTCATCCTTTCTCAGGGGTGCACTAGATGTGGGATTTTCTCCCACGGTGAAAGGGTAGAGAATTGCGTGAACCAAGCTCCATGTGGAGAAAGTTTCAGGGAATATAACAGAGACCTGGGCATAAGCACGCTCCACACCCTTTCTCACTTAATTTAACTTTCTACATCAAATATACCTGTCCGAAGAAACCAAGGAATATGTTTGATAACATCTTGCAATACAAGAGAAAGCAACTAACTACTAACTTGAGTGCCAGACTGTACAACAGAATTTCCAACAAAGGGCATAACTCTCAACTTCAGTCAATAAACTCTGCCCTATTTCCCTGGCTTACTCTATCATGTGCACTCACATTCCTTTTCCTTTCCTTAGTCATTTTCTTTTGCTGACTGGTACATCTCCACTGCAAAAGTCCCCGTTGCTGACTTACTACACTTTCCCCCCAGTTGCGCTGTTCTGAACATGCCCCAGTTGGCCATGTTCTTATTAGGGTGTCATTTGTAGGGGACCAACCTATGAGCTTGTACCTGACCAATGGGTGATGAAGATGAAATACAAAGAAACACAGAATAGGTTAAAATGGGGGGGGGCAAGGAGCTCTTGTTTCCCTTTGACAAAGAGCCATGAATAACTGGAACACTTTGGCTTTATTCACTCAGATACAGGCTCTAGTAGTCAAAGAAAAATAGGATTCATGTCTCTCCCACCATCTGTGGTACATATCTGAGTAAACAACAGGATCTCAGCTGTATTACTTTTCCCTGCAGTGTGAAAATACACACTTACATTACCTTTCTAGCTAGTTCTCACAGAAGTGGCCATTTAGGCCCTAATTTTCCTATCTGGTCTCTCACAGGGCCCTAACCATTTGCATTGAACTAAAACCCTAGCTTCGTTTTGTCTTATATATGGAGGCAGAGTCTTGCTAGGTTACTTAGACTGGGTTTGAACTTGCATTCTCCTGCCTCAGTCTCCCAGAATACTAGGATTGTAGGCATGCACTGCTATGTCCAGTGACATCTCTTTTTAGTGACATTTTCTGTCTTCCTTCCCATTGATTTGTCACCACAATAAAGGCAGTGGTAAATCTTCTCTGTATGCCAAACAGTACCACTTAGTAAATAGCTATTGAATTGGAACATGTTATCTCCCCATTACACTCTTCAAGTGAACACTTTTCTGGATACTTGTAAGGATGATCTCTCAGGACCCCTGAGTATCAGGGACCCCAGCAAAAGCTATGATCTCCTGTTTGGTGCCACCATGTAAGGCTGCAAAGGAAAACCCAGAGGCCAAATAAAAGTGAAGCAGGGAAAAGGGATGGCCAGTGAATGAAACAGCAAGACTCTGAACCAGCCAGATTCATGGTATTTATTGGTTGTACAAGCAGTGGAAAGGGATGAAGAGGCTATGTGTGGTTGCTGAGGGCAAGATACTGAAGCAGGCAGGGCTTGTAAATGAGGGAATGAAACATTCTTGCACCAAGAACAGAAGAGATCAGGAATAGGTCATGGTTAATGACAACTCATTTTTCCATTGAAATAAAGTACAGTTCTGGGGAAGGAATTTGGGAAAGGTCTCTTGTCCTCAGCTGTTATCCCATATCAGAGCTCCACAGCTTCATGAACCATATCTCTGGTCTCTGTTGTGGTCATTGGCAGAGGGATGGTAATCCGTGTGCTATCCAAAGCCCTCTTAGGAGAGTCACATTGTAAGCATTGGTCTGACTCATTACTTAAGGCAATTGTGGGGTTAACTGTTTACAGCCCACACTGCTTACAGCTTGCTCTGGGCATAATGAAGGGGGCAGTATCCTGCACCTGAGATCACCCATCCTGCCTTTGGAAGGAAGGCAATGCACTGAGCATCACTATTGGAAGAAAAGTTTATTGCTTTCCTGTCACTACAAGAAGTGGGCCTTAGTGAAGCATGTTTAGGATCCTGTTCTGTTGAACACCAAGAGACAGTTGGCTTAGAGTGGCTTGCAGTGACCTTGCCTTTCATCTGGGACAAGGAGGATGCTGGATTAAGAGCTATATGTTCACCTCAAGGAGGCAAAGAAGAAAGGAGGAGTCAGATGCTGCAGAAAGGCTGGGGTCTTGATAGGACTGAAATAGGAAATATCCCCAGGGTACCAGTGTCCTTGCTTAATTGCTTTAGTTGAAACACTCCCTGCATTTAGCAGAGTGATTTCTAGATCTTTGGCCTTAATTTTCCTCCAATGCGTAGTGTTTTTAGGTATACTTTTGTTTCCAGGACAAAACAAATGCAGAGTCCAGTCCCATTCCCAAGCTCTAACTCTGGGCTTGTTCCTACAGATGAAGTTCAGATCTGGGGCTGCAGAACCACGCCCTGACAATGTCCAGTGGCCCAGATCCTCAAGCAAGTGTTGATTGTGTAATGCAATCTCATCAAAAATGTAGTGGGGCATTAGATATCCAATTGTATCAAGGGAAGAAGGACTGCGTATGAAATTCTGGCTGTATCGAGGCCATGTCCTGGGGGTTTAGCTATTCTATTAAGTAGTAATCTAACCCCGTGATGATCTCAATTAATTGGTTGTTTCCCCAGCCCTCTTTAGACAATCCAAGCTCTGAGCTTCTGAGAAATTTTAAACCCAGCACAAGAAAGAGCCCCCATCAATTATGATTCTAGCAGTTCAAAGCCAAGACAAAAATCTGTCAGTGTAACTGAGCAAGGAAAGAGCCAGAAAGATCTGCACACAACCTTGAAACAGCCACTCACTAAGTGGACAATTCATCCTCTTCATGTGCTGCAATATTCCCATCTGCAAACTGGGGCTGATGCCTGTTTCCAGGATCACTGGGAAGGTTCAGTAAGTTATGAGAAGTTCTCGGCACTGTACCTAGCACAGAGTGGGGTCCCGTGTGATGAATCTTTCCAAGCAGGAGTGGTCATTTTTAAGGAAAGGACGCAAATGTGGCTTGTGGGGGATGCTATGTTCACTCACTCTGGAAATTCACTAAATTGCTGCAATACCACCAGGCTCCCTGACATCCCACATGAAGATACATAGGCAAGGGGCAGAAGGTGATTTGAGCAAATGAGCTGAAAATAGCTTTTTTAACTGAAACTTTTAATAATATGTCCCCAACTAATCTCCATTGGCTTTGGGCAAAGAGGACAAGGAACTTGATTAATTAAATCTCCCAAATGCTCTACTCTATTATAGTGATTTCAGTTAAGTCCTCTCCTGAGTCTTTTGATCAACACTAACAAGAAAGGAAAAAAGGAAGAACAAAGACTTGAAAGACATAACTTTGCTTTATACCTGAGTAGTTGGATATGAATAGCTAATGTTTATCTTTTATTAGCCTTCCAATTTATAAGTGATAATTTGTTAGCACTGTGATCAGGGAAAATGCCCCCACAAACTCTGTGAAATAATAAATCAGATAAATTAATTTAAATGCTGCTGTGCATCTGAAGAAAGGGCGAATCTACATAAAGTTGTCCCAAGCAGAGTGCAGGGGTCCTAAGGCACCTCCAGGTCAACTGTACTGGATAATATGTTCCTGCACAATTAAGAGGGAGCCCTTAGGTGGCCTCTGTCATACAGTGCTGCAGGCGGTTTATCTTCTCCCATGAGTCCTCAGCAGACTGTGGTTTCCTTGATGTATAAATGATGTTTCTTCTTTCAAGACATTTTGCTTTCTTGACTCCCCATTGTGAAAGGGCTGTTTATCTTAGACCCCCACCCACAGAGTACTATTTATTAAATCAGAAGATTAAGGTGTATTTTGTGTTAGATATGGGCATTCAGTAGTGACCAAGAATGGCATGTCTTTTTTCTCATGGATCTCATTGTCTACTGATAGAATGTGAGCAAGCAAATGAAGAACAATGATATGTGTTAAGCTACGGGAGACAGAAACTCTTGATAGGAGGCCAGGTAAAGGTTCCCACCTGAGGAGGTGACTTGTAAGTTGAGACCTAAAAGAATAATGGTAGTTAAGCAGGTGGCAGAGTGGGCGTGAAAGATGGGGATGTGTCCAACATATGCAGAGACCCTGAAGTAGGGGGAAGCTTGGCTCATTATGTGGGGGTGGGGTGGGAAGGGGGCTGATGCACAGTGAATGAAGAGGCCAAGGATGGAAGGATGGGTCAGATAAAGTGGTAAAATCCTGATCATGCAGGGACTTGGAGGTTTGGATTACTGTAAGCACAACCGGAACCACTGGTATGTTTTAAAACTTAATTTTACTGATACACTTTTGATATACATAATGATCACATTCGTTTGTACCTGTGCATGCTTTATCTTGATTCCTCCTTTTTCCCATTGCCCTCCCTCTCCTTCAAACCCTTCCATTGGCAAAAACTTTGTTTCCATTTTTTCCCTTTTATTCTACATTTTTTCCTTACTTCTCTTTCCCTCCACCATCCCATGTGCCACTTGCATATTTTCTTCCTATTTCCCAATGTTAATCATCAGTTTTGGTCCTTCCTTTTTCAGTTTCTCACACCAGAGAAACAATGCAATATTTAAAACACATGCATCTCATTTATTTTACTTAGAGTGTGGTCTCGA
>PVJX010032077.1:0-20697 GCA_004027295.1 Dolichotis patagonum | reverse complement strand
GTTTTATGGATCTGCTGGGAAGGTCGAAAGGTCAGTGGTGGAAGCCAGAAAGTCTTTGCCAGTGGGATCCAGGAGCTGTCCCAGCAGGTTGAGGGTTTTACACTGGAGCTGAGAAGTTATGCTCTAAGTAAGGACCAGGACTGCCCTGAAAAGTACTATAGCTATCCTCAGCGACAGTGAGGTCTTGAGCTCCTCCAACGAGAACATCGAGTACATGCCAGGAAGCCAGTGTGACAAACTTCTGGAGTATTAAACAGCACACATTTTCCCCTCTGGAGCCAGGAAGCAATGCTCAATGTAAGGAGCAGAGCTCCCCCAAAGTCAATCACACCACTCTTACCAACAAGGTCTTGAGATCCTCTGATGATAATGGCCAAATTCATATCGGGGAAGCTAGTCATGAGGAGCTCCTCCAGGAGAACCAAAGGCTCGAAACGACAACGCTTAGGAGAACCCATAACACCCAGCTCTTCTCCACTTCTCTGTTTATGCTGGCAACTTTCCTCGGGTGGACCATCTAAACTCAGTACCATGCTGATTTAATTTAGCTAGTGTTACGTTGACCACCAGTTTTTAATCCATAACAACACTAGGATCTGCAAGTAGCCAGTTCTGTTTACCTGTTTTGGAAAGCAGTAATCCCAATTTCTAGATGCCTTGTTCAATAGTTGTTGGTCTTGAGGATATTATGGATGAAAGAGTTGTTACAGAAAGTGACAATGATACTGATGAAGAAGAATTGATTTTACCTAACAGGAATTTGAGGAACAATGTGGAAGAAAAGTCAGTGAGATCACCAAGAAAATCACCTTGTTTAGTGGCACAAGAACAAGTAAGAAGTTTGAGACAAAACACTACTGCCAAGTGTTCAAATGCTGCACAAAACGTAGCACAAAAAGAGCATCTGGAAAGACTGTGTCTGTTCCCAAGGCAGGGGTGAAACCACCAGAAAAATGTCAAGTTAAAGAGGAAGCCTGTGTGTCTTCGAAACCTGAGTATCAGAAGGAGAGCAAGGAAGCAGTTGACACCCTGGACAGATGGAGATGGCACCTTGAATTCTAGTGACTCCAGGTCATTCTCCAGTGTTGTCTAGCCTTGAAATGAAGGCTGACACTGTGCTAGGTGCCCAGCCTATGTGTAATAGCCAGGGAGAAGCCATTGTGTCTTCTCATGGATTAAACTGTCTGCTTCTTCCAGAGACTTATGTGCTGTTTGAAGAAAACAAAAATGAAGCTCTGATGGGATATAAAATCAGGCCTATTAGCAGACCATTGTTTTAAGTTTTCAGATAAGGGGGGAAGATGAACAGAATGATTCCAATTTGGGTAAAATGAATGAGACCATCGAAGAAAGGAGGGCAAAGGAAAAACTTGAACAAGAATCAAAGGATACAGTAAAATTATCCCATGAGGATGACCAAATTATTGAGGAGTGTGCATGTTTGCTGGTATTTCTGGTGATATAGTATATACAAATACAGACAGCACAGAAAAGAATATTGCAGGTTTGTCTAGTTCAGCAGATGAGGTGACTGAATGTCATTTGGAACTGAATGTCATGGATGTTGACAAAGCTGAGAACTCTCTTCTGAGAAATAAAATAGACTCTTTGGGTTTTTGTGTGGATGCAGAATCTAGTGATACACTGTTAAAGAGCACCAAGTTTAATCAGCATTAAAGGTGGTTGGTACTAATGCTTATAAGCCAGAAGGTAATGTTTTAGAAAATGCTGTTGGCAATATGCCTGACAAAAATTCAAAACAGTTGAATATTACTGAAAGTATTCAGATGGAGTCTTAGAAGACTGCAAACCTTTAGAGTATAGAAGCAGCCAGTCAAGTGTTTCTTATGCAGAGTCAAAAAACAAATCTAAACATACAAACCCCGTAACTCATTCTAAGCAATACTGTGAAAAAAATTGTTGCAGAAATGCATGTAACTGCATAACAAAACTATTGCCCTGATAGGGGCTGGGGATTTAGCTCAGTGGCATAAGCGCCTGCCTGGCAAGTGCGAGCTCGTGAGTTCGATCCCCAGTACTGCCAAAAAAAAAAAAAGGAATGCTGATGAACAAAAGCAAAATTTCCATAGGCCAGTTACAGTGAGGAAAAAAATTGATAAGGAATCAAAGACTCAAAGTCGTAATTCTGAGGTTAAGGCTGTGAAAAACCAAGCTATTCTGCATTCAAAAAAACATCACAGGATCAAAATTCAGTGCAAACATCCAAACCTTTAATGCATTCTTTGAGTGATAAACTTCTTCAGGGTCATCCTGGTTCTGCACAAATGGGCCACTTGTTACATTCCAGCCACAAGTCGTGCCCTAAGCCTCGGCAGCAGGCACCAGCAACGAGAGTCACCAGTCACGTGAAAAAAGAGTTTGACCACCCTGGCCTTGAGCATTGTAAGGAAGAAACTAAAAAGCCTTAGAAGAACCCGCAGCCTCTACAGAGAAGAAGCAGCAGAAGTTTTTCTTTGGATGAGTCCCCATTGTGCATTCCAGACAACATAGAGACTGTAAAAAGAGAAAGTTCTGATCATAGCTCCTTATCTGAGAGCAAATCCATGTGGGCTCCCAGCAAGCAGTGTGGGTTTTGCAAAAAACCACATGACAACAGGTTGTGTGTGTGTGTGTGTGTGTGTGTGTGTGTGTGCATGCAAACAAGTGATGTGTACATTGAAGAGAAATTGTATTTTTGGAGGGTGGGATTGGTCTGAGAATTTTTTCATAGAAAGAAATGATTTAATATGTAAAGACTTTTGCAAAAACAACAAAAACCTTCATCAGTCCTGAATAATGATAAAAAGATGGAGCTACTTGAATTCCTAAATGTGTCACCCTATCATGTTTTTAAAAGCAATGTCTGATCAACAGCTGGTATATGTGGAAATGCTTTGTCATTGTAATTAGAGAGTGTAATTTAGTCATTACATTTGAATACAAAACCGAAATTTTTTCACAAATCAGAAAATTGTTATGCTGTTTTGAAGACTTAATTTTATTTTAATTGACTTGAGAAAAACTAGTAATAAAATGTAAAAGTGATAATGGAAATTCTATTTTTCTTTTTTCCTGTATATCTTTGTTTTTAAAGGGAATAAAACAACAATAAAATGAAATGAAGATAGTAGGAAATCCACAATAGTTACTATATTGCACATTGTTGTCCTCTATAAATAGTTGCTCAGACTACCAGCTTTAGTCTGGCTCACAGGCAGAGGTTTAGGTTCCTTCTTGGTTTTCCCTGGTCCATGCTCTGGCTGGCTTATAGGTGGGGGCTTAGTTGCCTTCCTAGTTCTCCCCAGTCCATATTCCAGCTGGCTCACAGGCAGGGGCTTAGCTTCCTTCCTGATTCTCCCCAGTCCATGCTCTGGCTGGCCTACAGGCAGGGGCATTGTTTCTCCCTATTCTGAGCACTGGCTTACTCATGGGCGGCAGGTTAACTTCCTTCCTGGAAATTCTATTTTTCATCTGAAGGTTTTTTTTTCTTCTAAAAGATGCACATTAAAGATTTAATACTTTCATCTCCCAAACTTGACTTGTAATAAATTTTGATAGCTAAAACAACTGTTTGATAACGTAGGAGAATTTGTATGTAACATGAAATAGAATGAAAATATGTACTACTTTCAAAATGTTTCAGTGATTGTAAGAATTTCTTGTGAAATCAAATCTTTCAAAATTTTCAAGTTGATTTTAGCATTGCTTTTAACTATTTTTTAGGATGCCATCTTTAATAGTTTTATGACATTGTCTTCCTCCTCCCAGTGTATATCTTTATTTGCTAGTTTTTTTAAGAAAAGGAAAATGAGATGAAGTGGAACATGCATCTACACTGTTGTCCTGATCAAATGTTAATGTTGTTGGAACTTCTATCAACACTGATGAGATAAAAAGAAATAGCTTGAACATTAATGTTAGAGTCTTTTCCCATCATTTTTAGGCCACATACAAATTAAACTCAAAATTTAGAGAAGGGAAAAAAAATTTTTTTTCTAGTACTGAGGATTAAACCCAGGGAGTCATTTTTGTTAATTTTGGGATAAGCTTTCACTAAATTGGCCAGGCTAACCTCAAATTTGGCTATATTTGTGCCTCTCCCATCTCCATAGCTGTAATTACAGGTGTGTGTCACCATGTCTGGTTGTAATTGGCTTTTACTACTTCTGATTAATTGACCAGGCCCATGTTATTTGACCACAGTGTACCTGAGGAGAAACTTAAAAAAGTGGAAGAGCAGATTTGGGATTAGCATTGATCTGTGCTTTGATTTAGCATGATTTAACCAAGGTTTAAAATTTTTCTGAACTTTTTTTTTAATAATACTTTAAATTTCTCAAGATTTTGCTAAAGTTATAGTGTCCAAAAATCTGCTTAATTGCAAATCCCACAATGATAAGGCTTTGGAGGGGAGGGCCAATTCTTAGGAAATTAGTTATCAATGATACACTGTTTGTCTCACTCTTGTTCTCTGGTTATCCATAAGCAGTGTAATTGCTCTATAACTTTAGCATTACTTCCCCTTTACCCCTTTAAGTTTATAGTAGGATGTGAGGAACCGTAATAGCTAGGTCTGGTTGACTTGGACCTCTTGGCAATGAAAATCCAATAGGCTGGCATTTTTAATGGAAATGCCTTTAGATCTCTTTCATGAGACCAGTTTGTTCTGGAAGTCATCTAAGTATTGCTTCTTAGATATGAAATCCTAAGCAGTAGCCCCAAATTATCACAAAAAATATAGTATGCATAGCATGATTAGATTTTTAAAATCTAACTTGCCACCCTGTGTTGGTTAATCTTGGTTGTCAGTTTGACTGGATTAAGAGACCTCTGGAAAGGTGATTGGACTGTGAAGGTACTCACTTCATCAGTGGATTAACTCATTGGGGAGTTCATAGCTAAATGGGCTGTTAGGAGGTGGAGGAAGTAGATCATGATGGTATGACCTTAGGGACTATACCTTGTCCTTGGCCCCTTCCTCTTGGGTTCTTCCTCTGCTCTCTGCTTTCTGAATGCCATGAGGTGAGCAACTTTCCTCCACCATAATGTTTCTGTCTTGGAGCCAGCTATACTGGATGGAATCCTGTTAAATCATGAGCCAGGATAAACCTCTCCTCCTTTAATTTGTGTGTGTCAGGAATTTTGTCTTAGCATCAAGAAAGCCAACATACATACATCCAGTATTTTTTCATCCATTCACTAGTTTTACATCTCTAAAGGCATTTATACTAAAAGACCCCTAGAAATTATTAGCTCTGAATGAGCAAAAATGGGTGAGTTCACTATTTTTTTATCTATGTTTTCTTATCTTTTGTTCAGAATTTTTTAAGTAAAGAGAAAACATGGAAATTAATTGCAAAAATTGAGGATTTTTTGTTTGTTTGTGATCCCTTTACTTTCTTAACAGTGTAACAGGAGCTTTAGAAATTAACAAATTGAGTTGGAAGGTGAATTCCTATTTTATTTTACTTTTTTCTTTTGAAATGGTGTGTTGCTATAAACTATTCTGGAACTCGGGTTCACATGCTTCTCCCACCTCAGCCTCTCAGGTAGTTGAGAGTGTAGTTATGCACCACCACATCCAGCTCCTGTTTTATTCTTCATTATTCATGAACTTAAACAGTTGTTGCCAAAGATTCATGTCCTTCTTTCCCCCTGAGATTTTTTTTTTTTGAGACAAGGTCTTGCTAGATAGTTCAGGCTGGCCTTGAACTCACTATGTAGCTTGAGCTGACCTGGGACGTGTAGCAATCCTCCTGTCTCAGTCTCTTGACTTCTGGGTTACAGGAGTGAGCCACCATGGCCACCTTTCCTTGAGACTGTAAAAAAAGAAACAAAATTATTATCTTCACATGATTATTTCATGAATGATTGTGAATGTAAATGCACATGGATTTCAGTGAAGAACAGAATTGAAATGTCCTTAGGTCTGTGATCTTTTAGTCTTATTTCCCCCAAGTTTAGAAATTGAAAACAATTATTGCCTAGTGATTCCAAAATTGTAATTTCCCTGGGATGCCTTCCGATGGATATTAATTTTCCATTTGTACTGCCCTCCTAAAATTGCCTGCCAAACTAGGTTATTAGGAACAGAGCTTGTTTCATAGTTTCTAATGCATGCTATTTCTAATGCATCATGATAACTATTATAGGTAAAGCATCAGCAGATTAAGAGAGCATGCTTTGAAGAGCTGTCTATCTTTTGTGTTCTTATACATAAGTTCTGGTGGTTAAATTTTTTTGTAAAACACAAAATAATCCTTCTGGTGTATGTCACATGTTGTGTTCTGTTTGTATTAGTATTTGACCAATTTGTTTTATGAATTGGCATTTCTTTTGCCTCAGTACTTGACTAGTATGAGTGGAGTGGATTACTATTATTACTGTCATACAGATGAGCCACTTGTATGGGCATCTGTCAACTATCCCTGTTCTGGGACACCCAAATTTATTTGGATCATAGAAACTCTAGGGCCAAGTACCAGGGGAGTTCTACCAAGTAGATCCAGCAAACATAGAATTGATGGCAGTTTCATTATAATTATACTTCTTTACATGGTTGCCCAGTCATATCATGATAATAGCTTTCCATGCTAAAGGCTAAATATGACAGAGAGAAATGCAAGCTGCTCAATACATTTCAAGAAATCCTAACAATTTCTGGCTTTTCCAACTGTTCTTTCCCTTTTTGTCACTCTCCCACTCCTACCAAGCCTATCCATTATTTTACAAATAGGTGAAATATGGCTCTAAATATTCTCTTAAAAATATAGAGAACTGATAGTCATATTTTGCTGTTCCCTAAAATAATCATGTATTTTTCTTTTCTTGTTTTGAAATCTGAACTTTAATAGGTGGCGTGACTATATGATATGTAGAAGATGGTGGTAACAATTACAAATTTTTTATTGAGCATTTACTTGATGCCAGAAAAGTGTGGTAAAACATTACATTCAACATTTCATTTGATCCTTTCAGATCCAGTCAGACAGGGTGATTCAGATGAGGAAAGTGAAATTCAGAGAAGTGAAATTATCTTGCTTAAGGCCACTTTGTTAGTAAATGAACTCAGGCTGTGTGACTACAGAGTTCATGTTCTTAACCATTTAAAATTTATTCTAGCAGTCCTGAGTATCTTTTTAGATAATAAAAAGTTAAAGTCTGTTCCCTGATGTTAAATGAATTCAACCTGAAGGTTTTTGCTTCATTAAATGGTCAACTGTTAACATGAAAAAATGTTTAATATCATTGGTCATCAGTGACATGCAAGCTGAAACAACAAAAAGCCATTATACAACCATTAGAATGGCTAACACTGAAAAAGTAATAATTCCTGGTGATGTAAAGATAGAGAACATCTGGAACCCTCATACAGTGTTTCACAACCACTTTAGGAATCTGCTTGGCAGTTTGTTAAATTCTACACACATTTACATTACCCACTCAGTCCATTAGGTATTTACTCATGAGAAAATAAAGACATGTTCTCATAAAGACTTGTTTATGAATGTTCATAACAACTTGATTCACTGTAGCCTAAAAAACAACTCATTGTCTGTCTTAATTCATTTTCTGTTATATATAGAATACTTGAGGTTGGGTAATTTATAAAGAAAAGAGGTTTAATTTGGCTTATAGTTCTTGAGTCTAGGAAGTTCTGCTTTAATTTATGGTGGAAAGTGTTTTTAAAGGCAAATGTGCTAATGTGAAAGAAGAAATAGAAGGCTTTATTTATTTTGCTTGCTGCATAATAACCTGCTCTTATAAAACCTAATCCAATCCTAAGAGAGAGGAAGAACTCACTCATACAAGAAAGGCATTAATCCATTCATGGTCCAAACACTTCCCTCTAGGACCCATCTCCCAACACTACTATACTGCGGATCAAGTCTCAACATAAGTTTTGATGGGGACAAACCATATTCAAACTTCAACAGTGTCTATAAGTAGCTAAATGGTTAAATAAACATGGTATATCCATGTAAAAGAATGCATTTATAAAACTGCATCAGAAAAGATGAATTTCAAAGTCATGCTGAATAAAAGATGTCAGACACAAAAAGTACATACGGTATTTTATGAGTATACAATTTTTTTGGTACCATGGATTAAACTTATGACCTTGTGCTTGCCAGGCAGGTGCTGTGCCACTGAACAGTATCCCTGACCCGAAAATATAATTCTTGAAAATGTAAGCTAAATTAGAGTGACAGAAAGATCATTGGTTACCTGAAACTTGGACTAGAGGGAGTGGTAGTTTGTCAACGGCAGAAGGAAACTTTTAGGTAAAAGAAAACTTTTTTCCTTGATTATGGAGGTGATTTCATAGATGCATACATCAAATTTAATGTATTAGTTATGACTACACATTTATATGCAATGAAGTAGTATATATGTTTTATATAATATACATTACAAATGTTGTTATATAAATTATATAACATAATTTGACCTTGTAAGTCATTCTTCAGTAAAATTTATGGCAGAAAATCTAAACAAAAAAATTCTTTAAAAAAACTCTTGCAGTGGATATTTTTTCCTGTATTTTAGCATAGAGAATGTTTCTATGAATTAAGTTATGCTGACAGGAAACCTTAGCATATTGGTATTTTAACTTTTCATAGGTGTCAAATTGCTCTTTTAAAAGGTAGTTACTCTTTCTTTTAAATAAAAAAAATATGCATGGCTTTATACTATTGTGTTATGTTTGATATTATTGTAATTTAAACTATGCTCAACTATAGCAGAGTAAGAGATATGGTGTTAGATACTGTTGATGTCCAGTTGACTTAATGTAAAGTACTGTGTTGCCTATGTTGTCCTGTTGTGATCTGCTCTGTACTGCCCCCTTTTGTTTTATTCTCTTTTAAATTAAAAAAAAAAAAAAGTTAGTTACTGCTTTACATTTTACACTGTATGAAGGTGCCCATTTCACCACGCCAGTATTGGATCTGTACTGTATATTTTAAATGTTTACCAATCAGAAGAGAAAAAAAGTTATAATAGTTTTCATCTTTTTGGTTATAAATGAAATATCTAAGAATATCTTCTGCTGTGATACTGAAATAGTTAATTTTGCACAAACCTGAGCTCATTGTCTCAGAAAGTTGAAGAATGAAACCATGGACAAAAGGAGGGAAGTAAGACTGTTTATTAGAAATAAGAAAACAGATAGTTCCCAGATTTAATCAGAGGAAGATTCCAAAAGTGAAATGGCCACTCTGCTGTCTTTGTTTTGGCCTTATGTAGACAAGCAGACCACAGAAACTTGTTTTAAACAGGCTGCTGTATGGATTTTAGGGTTTAAAGAACATTAGTTATTTGACTGGCCAAGTTCAAAGGAAATCTAGTTCAAAGCTTAAAAACTACCATCATGACCTGAGTTAGCTCTTAATTTGGTGTATGTGTATGCTATTTTTTTTTTTATCGAAGTGGCTGTATAGTAAGCTGACTTTTTACTGATTGTCTACTTATAAACGAACTAAATTATCTAATACATTCCATTATACCCTGTTACTATATGGAAAATTTTATTTATCTGTGTATTGATTGTTTACATCCTTTTCCCTTTTTCACTGGGCTTTGTTTTTTCCTACTGATTTCTTAGATACATTATAGAAACCTCTTGTGTTTTATTTTTATTGAAAATGATTTTAGCCTTCTAGTTTATCACTTGTAATTTTATTTATGGTATTTTTTACTGTATTGAGTTAAATATTTTATTTAGTTACAGCTATCAGCTTTTTACTTTATGGTGTTTAAATTTCAATCTTTTTTGGTTAGAGAAAGTCTTTTGTCAACCAAGATTATGAATATTTTTCTTCACTTTTTCCTAGCACTTTAGTAGTTTAATTTAATTTAAATTTTATTCATATTTAGATCTTTAATCTATCTGGCCTCCAGGACTGAGGAAAGGAATTTCTTAAGTCATTTCTGTTATGATAGCCCTAGAAAATTAATATAGAACTTTTTTTACTGATGAGTTTCAAACCGATAATATGGCTGAGCCTTTATGTACAGGTAATTTCTGTCAGTATGTAATGATGTCTTTTGTGTTGATACAATTCTCCCCCATAGAAGAGTTCTCAAGAAGATTGTTAGACAAACAGGCTAAGAAGGAAAGGTTCGCGAGTCTGTCATAGTCACTTTTCTCATTACTGAGTCAAAATACCCAAAGTTAAAGGAGGAGAGGTCTACTTCAGCTTCCAGTTTATAGAGGTCTGTAGTTGACTGTCCCCAAGGCAGGACAGCATGGCAGAAGAGCACTGCAGAGGAGAAACAGTCCATGGTGTGGCAGGCTAGGTAGAAGGCAGCAAAGCAGCAAGAACAGCAAGCCTTCATTCTATACCTTATATTCCATTTAGGCTACCTGCCCGAACTCGTATCTAGGATAGAGCAGCTTTAATCCCAGAATCATACCTTTAATCCCAGCATCACATCCGTAATCCCAGAATCACATACCCGTAGACCCAGCTACCTCTAAAAAGCCCAATCTGTGACTGCACGAGGCTTTAGGGGACAGGTAGATACAAACCATAACATACACATATTAGTAGTGAAGAAGATTTGAAACAGGTGTTTTAGGAACAGACGTGTTGAAATAGGTTGTTGGGCAGCAATCACTTTGAAATTAGGCAACTTGGTTTTAAAGGTGGAAAAGTTCAATAATCTCCCTCCATCAGCTTGATGTTTAGGTTGCCTTGTTTCTAGTTATGTGACAAGGATGGTAAGGGTACTTGAAACAACATATATATTCTTTATGGGGACTCAATTAAAAATGGGAAAAAGATTATGAAGATATTTTACAAAAAGACACTAAAAAATGGATGATGGGTGTATTTGAAAGTGCTTGAAATCATTTGTCACTAGCAGTATACAAATTGAAACTGTGGAGAGTGCTGTAGCTGGTCTCTAAGGTGGCTTCAGTGACTGCCACCTCCTGATAATCATAGTCTTGTGCAGCATCCTTCTACATGGCACCAAAGCTGTCTGTGTGAGTAACAGCAGACACTGAGAAGGAACCTCTGTAAAAGGGAAAGGTAGGAGAGCCTATGGAATGGAGGAGTCAGAGTCTGTACCAGCCCTGTACTCAGAGCCAGTACTCCAAAGGCAACTGCGACAGCTGTTCTTCACTTGGTAGAAGGAATAACTATGCCTTCCTGCCCTAACTTTGCTCAGCCATTTGGTCAGGGGCTGCCCTGAGAAAGGTGTGTGTTCTGAACTGAGATAAGCTGAGTTGAACCCTTCCTAAGCTGATACTGGAGACTGTGAGGGAAACATGCTCCTTGCAGGTGGGAAGCAAGTCCTTACTTGAAAGGGGAATCTAAATTGTGCATCTCTGCTTTAGGCCCCAAAATATGATTTAAAAAAAAACTGAAAGAAGCTTGGTGTGGTAGCACATATCTGTAATTGCAAGAATTAGGGAGGTTGAGGCAGGTCAGTCTGGGAAAAATAACAAGACCTTGTCAGGAACACACACAGACACAGGCAGATGGACACACACACACACACACACACACACTATAAGTATGATGTAGTTGAGAAGAGTGAAAGGTAGAGTGATAGAGAATGAATTCTCAGAGGTTGTCAAGGGCTGGAGCAAGCTGGATCTTATGGAAAGATGTAGGATTTCACTTTAAGTTTGGTAGAAGACCACTGGAGGATTTTAGCAAAAGAAGATAGTACATATATTACATTTAAAAAGATCACTCTCAATTGGGTGTGGTGGCACATGCCTGAAAGCCTACTTACTCAGAAGTCTGAGTCAGGGGGGTGGGAAGTTTGAGAGATCGGCCTGGGATGGGTTACATAGTGAGACCCTATCAGAAAAAGAAAGAAAAAAAAAAAAAAGGAAAGAAAGGGTCACTGTGGTAGTAACGAAAATCATAAGCCACTGTGTTGGTTCATTTCTTGCTATATAGCAAACTACCCTTAAATTTAGTGTCTTAAAACAAAAATGGTTTGTTGTTTTGAAGTTCTTTTGATCAGCTGGGCAGTTACTTAATTGGATTTGCCTGAACCAGTGTCTGGGCTGGGCCTGAGCATTCTGAATGGCTGCCCTCACAAGTCTGGATTCTCTGCTGGGACTGTGGCAGTAACTTAATGGCAAAGCCTTTCTCCATGGATTCTGTCATATTATGTTCCTTTACATGAAGGCAGGAGCATTCTAGTCAAGTCAACAGGCAAGCACCTAGCCAAGCCACTGCTAGCAGCAGGTCTGTTAATATTCCATTGGTTGAAACAAGGCAGATGTCTAAGTTCAGAGTTAACACAGAAGGAGAATATGCAAGGTAGTTGGATATCTGCCAGTGTGATTCATAGTGCTGTGGCTGTAACAGTCTAATACACTGAGCATTGTTTTAGCTATGTTCTTTCATCCCTAATTCTCTGTCCATTGTTTTTCCATCTGATTTATAAATTGGTTGTCCTGGTTACTTTTCTCTTGTTGCTGAGACAAAATACCCAATCCCAAAATTAAGGAAGGAAAAATTTATTTAGTTCACAGTTTGTAGAGGTTTCTGTCTATAATCAGCTGGCTCCAAGGCAGGGTGGCATGGCAGAGGAGCAAAAACTCAAGGCAGAAGAATACATCAAAAGCAACAAGAGTAAAAGAAGCAGGGGAGAACAAGCTTCTTTTTCTCCCTTAAATTGTATGCAGGCTACCACCTTCCGGTGGGTATAGCATTCACACCATCTCCATGGCCCCCTCTTGCACAAGCTGAAGCTGTTTAGAAAGTGATGACCATGGCCCTAAATTGAGTGGAGCTGGAAACACTATAACTCTGTTTCCTGAGAAGAGGGCATTAAAACAAGAGGTCTAGGTTTAACAAGCTGTCTTTAAAAAGCCCGCCCCTCCGTGACCACATGAGGCTTTGAGGGGACATCCAGACACAAACCATAACATTAGTTTTCCACATAAATGTACTTTTAAGACAATAATGAAACAATCATGTGAGCTTCCAGTATTTCCAATTTACTTATTATAAATTAATAAGCTTATTTTAAGAAGCATTTGCCTTAATATTCCTTATTGAAGCAATGTGGTTTGTGAACCCCCAGTTAAAAATCATATTCTTTAAGACTTATCTCAAGCTGCTAATATTGTATGTGACAATGTGTGAATTCTATCTTTCATTCTTTTTTTTTTGTACCGGGAATCGAACTCATGACCTCATGCCTGCCAGGGCAGGCACTTTTGCCAGTAAGCTAAACCCCTGGCCCTCTATCCTTCATTCTTAAGTTACTTGAGGTAGAGATACATTGAGAATCTTTTAAAAATATATTGAATCAAGTAATTATCAATCATTGCTGATGGGAGTGAAAAATAGTACAGCCACTTTAGAAAATAGTTTGGCAGTTTTTTTTTAAAACTTAAATATACTCATTATGATGTAGTCCTGCAGGCATGTTCCTTAGTATTTGGCCAAAAGAACTGAAAACTTATGTCCATACAAAAAGATGCAAACAATGTTTATAGCAGCTTAATTCATAATTGCTTAAACTTGGAAGCAAGCGAGATGTTCTTTAGTAGGTGATTGAATAAACTGTGGTACATACAGACAATAGGATACTATTCAGTACTTAAAGGAAATAAGCCAAGGCAATATGAAAATAATTTAAGTGCATATTACTAAGAGAAGTAGACTAATCTGAAAAGGTTACATGCTGTGTGAGTCCAACTATACTGCATTATGTAACTGCAAATCTATGGAAGTGGCCTTATATTAAGGGTTACCAGCAGTTAGTGGGGAGGTAGGGATGGATAGCTGGAGTCAAGAGGATTGTAGAGAGTGAAACTATTGTGGATGAAATACAATGGAATCTCCATATCCTTATACATTTGTCAGAACTCAATGAAATGTGCAACATTCAAGCATGAAGTTCATTGTAAACTGTAGACTTTGAGTGATAATGATGTATTAATGCAGGTTAATTGATTATTACAAATGTGCCAACCTGGCACAAGATGAGGCTTTATATATGTGGGGTCAGGACACTTAGGGGAAACCTCCACAGATTCCAATCAATTATATGGTAGACCTAAACCAGTTCTAAAAATTAAGAACTGTTGAAAACATATTGAATGTAGCTCATCATTTTTACCCATAGGGGCTTTAAAATAAGTTCAGATTAAGATCAGTAATCATGTGAGATATTTAGACAAAATATGATTTAATGTTGATATTATATGTGTTAAGTGAATTACTTATAATTATCATGTTAATGTTATAATGTTATAATGTTATAATTATCATCTACTTGTTTTTATAGTTGATGGCCAGAGAAAAAAAACACATATGATTATAAACTATTTAATACACTTTGAAGATTCATCATTCCTGTCAGTCTTGAAGAAACAAGTTATGCAAGTCATTATTACAATACAAAGAACTAATGAATCAAAGAGTTGTTTATTTTAAAAATTAAATAAAATAGATAAAGCCTTATTCAATCTAATTTAAAAAAGGAAAGAAAAGACTCAGACCTATGCAATTAGGAGTGAAATCACAACAGATCCTGTGTAAATCCATAAGATCATCAGTAACTACTTTGAGAATCTACACTTTAATAAGATGGAAAACTCAGAAGATGTGGGCAAATTCCTAGATACATATAAATTACCAAAGCTGAATTAAAAAGTTATAAAAATTATAAATAACCCAGTATCAGTCAATGAAATTGAAAATGTAATTTAAAAACTACCAACAAACAAAAGCCCAGATCCTGTGGATTCACTGCTACAATCAAGAAATTTAGATGCCACTATTAATGTCACTACTACTCAAACTCTTTAATGAACTTTTAAAGGATGCAATACTCTGAAACTCATTCCTGGAATGAAACATTACTCTTATGCAAAACCAGAGTATGATCCAACCAAAAAAGAAAACTACTGCAGTCTTCCTAATGAACATATATGGAAAAATTCTCAGAAACATACTGGCAAACAGAATACAGCAAATCACCAAAAGATTATTTACCATGACCAAGTAGAAGTTACACCAGGAATGCAAGGATGGTTCAACGTACTTTTCAAACCAATAAATGTAATATACCATATCAACAGAAACAAGGATAAGAATTACATGATTGCCTCAATAGATGTAGAAAAAACATTTGACAAAGTCCAACACCTATTCACAATAAAAAAAACCTACATAAAATTGGAATAGGTAGTCTTTATCTCAATTTTATAAAATCTACCTGTAACAAACCAACAGCCAACATCATACTAAATGGACAAAAACTGAAAACTTTCACTCTAGGATCAGGAACAAGACAAGGATGTCCACTATCGCCACTGCTGCTCAATATAGTTCTGGAAACATTAGCCAGAGAAATTAGATGAGAGGAAGAAATAAAAGGAATAAGCATAAGAAAGGAAGAAATTAAGTTACCATTATTTGTGGATGACATGCTTCTTGACATAGAAGACCTTGAAAACTACACTAAAAGACCCCCAGATTTAATAACCAAATTCAATAGCATAACAATATAAAATCAATCAGAAATCAGTAACATTCCTATATGCAAATAAAAAACTCACTGAAAGAGAAATTAGGGAAATGGCACCTCTCACAATAGCCTCAAGAAAAATGAAATACTTAGGATTCAGTATAATTAAGGAAGTAAAAGAGCTTTACATTGAAAACTATAGTACTCTGCTGGACATGGTTGTGCACACCTTTAGTCTCAGTCCTTGGGAGAGTGAGGCAGGAGAACTGCTGCAAATCTGAGGCCAGAGTAGACTACTTAGTAAGTTCCAGATCAGCCTGAACTATATAGCAAGACTTTGTCTCACAAAAAACAAACAAAAAAACACCCACAAAACCACAGTACTCTGAAGAAGGAGATCGGTGAGATTATCAGAAAGTGGAGGGCCAGTGTTATAGCTCAGTGGCACAGTGGCAAACACAAAGTCCTGAGTTCAATTTCTGGTACCAAAAAAAGTAAAGGCAGTGGAAAGATATCCCTTTTTTTGGTGGGCACAAGAAAATATAGTGAAAATGCCCACACTTCCAAAAATGTTATACAGATTTAATACAATCTTGATCAAAATACCAATAGCATACTGCACAGAACTAGAGAAAACTATCCTAAAATTTATATGGATCCAGATGAGACTTGCATTTCAATCTTGGGCAATAAAGGAAAGGGAAGTGGTGATTATATATATATATATATATATATATATATATATATATATATGACTGTATATATGAATATATAAAGAACTCACAAAAATATCAGACCCCCCGAATTTAAAGACCTAAAAATGGGCATCCAAAATGAATAAATACTTCTCTGATGAAGAAGTAGAAATAAAAAATAAATGTATGAGAAAATGTTTCATATCACTGACCATTCAAGAAGTGAAAATTAAAACATTGACATTCCATCTCCATAAAAAATGGTTACTATCAAGAAATAAACCAACAACAAGTTCTGACAAGGTTGTGGGAAAAAGAACACTTCTACATTGTTGGTGGGAGTTTAAATTGGTACAACCAAATGGAAATCAGTGTGTAGATTTCTTAAAAAAACAAAAACTAGAGGTTCCTTTTGATCCAGTTACTCATTTTGGTATATTTCTTAAAGAGTTAAAAGCATTATACACAGTGATATATGCACACCTATGTTTATAGCTGCACATGTAGTAGCTACACATCTTGGAGTCGGCCCAAATGTCCATCAACTGATGAATGGATAAAGATGTGATCTTTAAATACAATGGAGTACTGCTGAGCCATAAAAGGATAAAATTGAGACATTTCTAGCTAAATGGATGCATTTTGAGACCTGTTATGGTTTGTGTCTAGATGTCCCCCCAAAGCCTTAGGCAGTCACGGAGGGTGGGCTTTTAAGAGGTGGCTGTACCTAGAGCATGTGGTGCTGGGATCAAATGTGTGTGATTAGTAAATCAGTCCACTAATTGGTTTGGCATAGTTCTGGGTAGGATTAAAGATGTGAGTGCTACACCTGCCCTAGGGCAAGTAGCCTGCATGCATTGTAAGGGACAGAAATAGGTTTACCCTTCTGCTATTTTTTGGCACCATGAACTGTTTTCCTCTCTGATGGCCCTCTGCAAAGCCACCCTGCCTTCGAGCTACCTGATTATGGACTGAAACCTCTACAAACTGTGAGCCAAATAAATTCTTCCTCTTTTAACTTTGATTGTTGGATATTTTGTCTCAGCAATGAGAAAAGTAACTAAGACAAGACCACACTCTTAAGTGAAATCAATTGGACACACATGTTCAAATATAGCATTGTTTCTCTGGTATGAGAAACCAAAAGTGTAAATAAGGACCAAGATAAATGACAGATACTGGGAAATAGGAGCGAAACATTCAAATGGGAAAGGGAACTAAAGAGGGGGGAGGGTGAAGGGAAGGAAGGGAAAGGGGCAAAAAAGAGAATAGATGGAAGATAATGAAACAGCTTTTGTAAATAAGGAGGGAAGAAGATTGAAGGGAAGCAAATGGGGGAAAAACAAGATATGTTATATATAGGTACATTTTCTCTATGATGAATGTAATCATTGTATATATCAAAAGTGTGCCATAAAATTAATTTAAAAATTATATATATATATATAATAGTTTAGTTAATTCTTCATTTTTTGTTACATAACCTATCTCCAGTGTATTTGTGGATTCTACTCATTGGGAGTAATCTGTTTTCAGAGGCTTTAACTGCTACAGATTGAGATCAGTGCAAGTTTCTGTGATGCATATAAGGTAAAATCATTGTGAAGAAAAATAATTTTTCATAGTAAAAGTGATTACTTAGATCAGAATATGAAAAATTCTTCTTTCGTATGAAAATTAGTAATCAGTACTCTTTTAATGTTTTTTGTGTTTTTCCAGATACTGACAATGTAAAGCCATTAACAGGTGTAAAAATCCTGGATCTAACAAGGTTTGTTTTGGGTAATCTGCATTTTGGTGAATGGAAACTGTCCTTATTTTTTGTGTTATAATGTATACTTACATGCACATATTGAAATTTTGGAGAAGGAAAAAAGAATAAAAAAGGGAAAAAATTTCCTTGAATCTCATTATTCAAAAGAGTAAAATTACTGTAATATTTATGTATGTTTTTTGATCTACTTAGTTATACATAATTTTAAAAAACAAAAATTGGAACTATATTAAAATTAATTTTACCCCAATCTTAAACATACTATTGTATTTTTCATATTTTCTTGTGTTGTTCAAAATCATAACGTTGTATTATATAGATGTCATAATTACATAACATCTTCCAAAATTTCATTTCTATGATTTAAGCTTCCCTGCATTTGAATTTTTATCTCAGTTTCAGTTTCTTTCTCAGGATACTGTTTTAGAAGTCAAATGACTGGATCTAAGAAGATATACTTTTTTAAAGCTCTTGATATATATGGCTAAATTACATTAAATAAATAATTTTGATGTTTACTAATATTACATGAATTTATCTATATTAATGGACTATCAAGAAAATAATACAAAAATTTTCAATGTGCTCATTTATTGTTGTTAACATTGTAGAGTACTGGCAGGACCTTTTGCTACTATGAATTTGGGAGATCTTGGAGCAGAAGTTATTAAAGTAGAAAGACCAGGTAAAAACCTATTGCTTCTTCTATAAAATAGAACCAGGCTAATCAACATTTTAGTAATTTTTAAAATACCCATTTTAGAGTACTGATAAATTGGATGAAGAGATAATTGATTTTTTTTCTCTATTTTTTCCCCTAGGAACCTATAACAATGCTCTTTTTATATGTGCCAAGGACTGAGGCTCAAGGCTTCTCATACATTTGAAAGCTTCTTTAAAACATATAACAATGGTGACAGTGATACTTATTATAGTGCCCTGCAAAGTTCTCAGCCTCATGATGATTTCAGTTTAATGTTTGAGTTAGCCCTGCAGGCTGATGTTATTATTTCTAGTTTGTAAATGGGAAAATGTAGGCACAGAAAATAAAGTAACTTGTTCAAGTCCCCGCAGCTAATAAGACATACACATTTGCTCAGCTCTGATGCTGACCCTCCTTAACGCCACACAGGCCCTACTATTGAGACTGACTAAAGATGTGACCACTCTAGGACTCTGAGGTAAAGGGAAACAAGGAGAAATAGGATACAAAAGAAGGAGAGAATGGAAAAGAATAGAAATCCTTCAAAAAGTATCCAAATACCACAAGCTAAGTTATTCTTTTCTATTTCTAATAAAGGAACATTTTCTTATTTGCAATTCTTTTTTTCATTTGCAGCCATGAGTATTGAACCCAGGGACTCCACAGCCAGGAAATAAACACTCCACCCTGTGCTACGTCCATAGCTCTCCCCTCCCATTTTACAATTTTAAAGGTTTTGATGGGGGGAAATATCTAAGTTTAGATTGATTCCTTGTTTTTATATTTTTAATCCAGCATCTTTTTAGTTCCTTTTGCCTCTTTTGTCTGACCAATAAGTATGTTCTGCATACACAATTCTCACTTTTATTTGTTGTCTTCCTAGTATTTGGGTGGTTAGTTATGGTATTTATAAGGCTTCTTAGAAAAGTGTCACTGTTATATGTCCTTTCTCTTCAACAAGCCTGTAAGAGGCATAGTGTCTATTCTTTACTATGTCCTCTACATTAACATGTAAATAATGTCTTAGTTACTTTTCTTTTGTTGCTGAGATAAAATACCCAGCACCCAAAGTTAAGGAGAAGAGGTTTATTTAGCTCATAGTTTGTGGAGGTTTCAATCCATAATCAGACAGCTCCAAGGCAGGGAGGCATGGTAGAGGGGCAACAGTTCATGGCAGCAAAAGACAGCAAATACAACAGTTGAGAAGAGAGGGAGCAAGTTTTTCTGTCCCTCATTCTATATGCAGGCTACCTGCCCAAGTGCAAGTGTATCACTTGCACCCCCAAACCCAGCACTAGCCTATGAGCCAGTCACAAACACTAGATTCAGTTGTCTCTGAAAATTTTACCTCCATGACTGCATGAGGCAGACATCCAGACACAAATAATAACTTTCTACCCCTGGTCTCCGAAAGATTCATGCATATCCCTTTATGCAAAAGTCATTTAATCCATCTCTAAGAGTTGCCAAATTCCTGACAGTTTCAGCATTGCTGAGAACATGTGCTGCATCCAAGGCAATCTGTGGCAAGATGTGAACTCCAAAAAGTTTGGGTAGCTCTGCCCCTACAGCATGTCCAGTGATTATAGCTCCAGAGCATAGCTTCTGTCTTCAGCCCACTGTGCTCTTTCCTTGCAGTTTTTTCTCAGACGATCCACGTTCTTGGACTTTCCAAACTTCTTGGGTCTCCACTGCACCTTTGGCTTCATACTCACAACTTCACATACTCCCAGGAACACACTCTGTGGCCTCCCAGGCCTTCTCAAATGTAGTTGGAAGACTTCCTGACCCCATAATTCTTGCATTTTCCATGTGCTTAAAATCAGCACCATGTGGGTTATGCTAAGGTCTGCTGCCAGCTGGAGCAGGAGCCAAGCTTCCCTCTCTTTTGACTGTAGGGGCGGAGTGCCTGGATCACTGGGTGCTCTGAATCTAATTCTGAGAAACAAATTCTCTGTGCTGCTGCCATTCTAGAACATGGTTCAGTTACTGTTATTCTGCAACATGATGCTCTGGGCTTTATTCTCAAAGCAAAATCTTTCACTTTTCCAATTTTGAGGTTGCATAGG